>JASWJB010000160.1:0-94717 GCA_032433595.1 Conoideocrella luteorostrata
AATTGATGTTATAGTAGCTAATATGCGACCTGATTCTTTCTACCTGTTCTCATAGGACCACTACAGTCAGACAAATGCGCAAAGACCGACGGGGGCAAAAATGGCGTCAAGCTCATGTGGGACGGAATCTGGATCGAGATTGTATGGTGATCCTTCTGGTTTACTCACACGCCGACGAGCCTCATACCATGGATCTTCGAGACATTCTCTCATACTTGCAAATCGGTAATAGTCAAGATTGAAGGCACATTGACGGAGACTTGGAGCTGCACGCGGCTCTATTTCGCTGGCTGGTCGCGACCTTGACGTCGTTCTACCCCATCGCCGAAGCGCACCGTGTAATCGCTCGGGATGAGAACGGGAATCACGACAACGCTTAATCTACTCCGAAAAAAAAAAAAAAAAAACCTATAGCCACGCAGCGGATCACAGTGTCTTTCCACCGGCGAAAGTATTCGCTTCGGATAGGAAAACGCGAGAATAAATGCGACTGCTACTTTTGCTGTAATGCCCGCGCTGAGGCGATGCTGAGGACCACCAGTACTCCATCGCTCTCGCGAATCACAACGGACTCAAGACAAAGTTGGTCGGTCAACGCAAGACAAGTTCTGACCGATGATGGAAGCGTGGCTGGCGGAGATCAAGTGGACGGAGATCCTACGAAGAAGGGTTTGGAGTTACTTTGCAAAGCCGATGGAGCGACATACCTAGCACATCACATCTACAATGGTTTGCTACCTCCGGGTCAACGTCGCACAGGTCTTGAACATGTCAATTCCGCTAGGCGAAGTGAATGATGACTATTGTTACTATATCTGTGAAGGATCTCAATGCTGTGATCGGACAGCTCGACAGCTTCCTCCCCTTCGCCATTCGCATCATCTCGGTGATTTTGTTTATTGCGCTGGTCTCGAAATTCGCTCATGCGGGGCTCATGTCTGCTGGAAGTGCTGGGCGCTGCAGACGACGGGGCCTGTGATCGATTCGCTAATTTGTGCATGCATCGCGGAAAGAGCAACATGGCCGGCCACCGACCCCAAAGAGCAGAAGACTAGCGAACAACAGCGGGGTGGGAAATTTGTCGTGATCGCACTAGTAACAAGTCATTAGTTCATTGGAGTTACATCCAACTTGTTTACAATGGATTGACTGATTTCGATCATGATATTATGAAACTCTCCCTAGTCTGGGAATACCCAGCTAAACATTGTCTTCAGCTTATCTGCATCCACGCTTGGGTGGCCACGTGACCTTGTCCGCACTTGCTTGTATGCTTGACGAGGGATTCTAACACAAAGGGTTTCGATATGACTACCCTTTCCAAGCTGACAGTCAGTGCAGAGAATGTTCATCGGTTTATTGAGAGGTGTCTTGCGCAGATCCGCTCCGCTGAGAGCAGAGTAATCCTGATATCCAAGTTTCTAGCCCCCTTTTGCGCTACATTTTAGAGATTACTTGCTAAAATTCATACAAGAAAAGCCCTCTTGCAGCTGTATTTCATCGAATTCAGATTTAACGCGCTGGGGCTTGGAAGAGCCACCAATGAGTACAATGAGACTAACAATACCCTCCTTGGCCATGGTCAATATAAGTCCGTTCTCATTGTTCGTAAACCTTAAGCCCTAGAATATACCTGCATTGATGTGTTAAAAGAAGAAGGATGATAATTTTCTCTATCTAGGAAAGGTCTTGTGGCCTTAAGGAGGGTTTTATAGAGGCAACTCAGGTATGCCCGAACCCTCTGGCCGCTCATTACACCAATACCGTGTCTAGAGCACTGATTATGTCACAGGAGATATAAACCCTAAGGAAGGGTCGTGAATAAAATACGAAACGTAGCCTCTGGCTACCAATTTTTGGTCTGACAGATTCAGTGGCTCGAGCAGACTCAGTCATCTTTTGTGGTTCCCAGGCAGGGCAACTTCTCTCTCAACAACAATCCCGGGTAACACCTACACTTCACCTGTGTGTAAGACCAGTAGGATGGGAGGATCGCGATGGAAAATGTACCAAAATGTTCTGCCGATCGTATTTCCATGTGACGCAAAAAGACTTGCCGGTATTGAGTGGGCAATGAGTTTGCAGCAGCCGCAGATACGTCCTCGCGGAAGCCTGATCTGTGAGAAATTGGCGACACAGTTTAACCATACTGATTTCTGCTCCAGCAATTCACTACAGGTAATTTAATGGTTTAGTTAGCTTCTCCTGCTAGTAGTCGCGTCTTCCTAATCGACGCACCAACGGGCCAGCGCTCGTTAGTGACTTTGCCGCATCGGTGCTGAAGTATGAGTCTATGCTGAGTTTAGTGCAACTATCACGCTGAATGGTTTTATTCTCTTCTCAAGTCTGCTGTCACGCGATCACTTTCCCCGGAATACCAAATATTTTTGGGCTGAAACCCTGTGCAGCAGTCAATGGTCCTGATAGCATATTGTTTGACCAGCGCCTAGTCTAATGTCAAGTGGTCCTTGGGAAACGTCTATAGAAGCTAGCTACAGACCTTGTAATAGGTCTTAATGACCAAATCCTGGATTTTATAACGTGTTACTTGGAAATACACACACCATAACGGCACAAGACACAACAATTTGGATAACAGCTAGGTTAGAGCAATCCGGACCGATGCACGTAAGGCCGGCTTCTTGTCCAAGAAAGGAAGTGAAACGAGTGTATTTTCCCCCCTTGATGTTTTTGAATTAAGAGTGACATGATACGAATGTCCTAACAGTGCCGTAATCGGCCGATGATGTTTGTAGAAAGCGTTTTGAGACCTTTACGCATGTCATCACCCAGTTGAGACAAAGTTTCCGCCGAGAAAGGCGTTGACACAAGACTATAATTGTCTTCAACTATCCCGCAATTGCCTGCTGACAATCCGGCGCCCACACCCAATGATCCTTGGTCTCCTTTCAGTGAGTTCTTAAGCTGGGGCGAAAGCTGATTGACTAATCTCTGTACGCCGTGTAGCTCACCGAGAACAAGCTGAGCAATTGTGCGCCAGTGAGTAGCTTCATCGAGTAGCGTGTTTGCATGACTCGGTACTTTAACTTGTCCCTTGCTGTATGCAATCATGTGTTTTCCCGATCGGGCCGTGCCATTGCCTTCTTTTACATGCATTGGTCCGGTGTTGCATAGCCGTTTATCTACCGTAGTATTATACCGTTCTAGTACCTTGAGTATAAGTATAGAAATAATGATAAGCAGCAGGTTATCATTTTTGCATGAAGAGCACACGAGTATATCGCTAATAACGTCAAGAATTTGCTTATTTTTGGTGATTGTGGCCTGAGCCAAGTCAATATCGGCCTTATCAGTTACCACCGTTTTGTTGCAGCATGAAGAGAGCATTTTCAATAGATCAAGGGCTCGCAGTACACACGCGCATGTAGATGTAGGAGTGCTATGGTTGAGCATTATTGTTGAAGGCATGGCTGTCGGGGCTTGTAAATCAGTCGTGGCAATTGAGGAAAGTCTGGATATTGCCGAAGGTGAAGTTATTTCTGAGTTCGCAGTAAACAAGTCGGCAGATGAGGCACTGTCAACTTTCGGTGTCTCCATGGGTATGAATAACGACCCCAAATCATTGGTTGTGTGGTTGAAACTCATAGGAGAATCCAGAATAGTATCGTTAATAGATGTCATGACAAAGTTCATGTCGTCAATATCATTTGGAGCGAAACTCCCCAGACCATCGACGAAATCGGACATCCCATCCATGTCGAATAATTCGTGTTCAAAATAGGAGTCAGGCACGTTTTCTGACATTATGGAAATTGGTGTAGTCATGGCCGGCGATGTACCACGCCGCTGGGGTGGATCCTTGATGTTGCCTTTAGTCGAGATGCTGGGAGGACGCAATATCTCGGCCGATGGCACAGTGAGCTTGAGAGAGGATTCCACCGCCTGGCGAGTTCCAGGACGACTGATTTGCGTATATTTGTCGTTATTTTCTGACGTGAGAGAAGTAGAGACTATTGATCCCGGCGGCGTCATGTTTAGAAACAAGCTGTCGCTAGTCGTTTTACATGAGTTGGTAGAATGGGGAACTTCGTCTGTCAATGACGCAGAGACGTTGGGAGATGCGCAAGAATTCATGTGAGAGTCTTCGCTGCCATTAACCGAAGTGTCTTTTTTGGAGTTGGAGTTTGTCGCTGCGGTGCCGGGGGTAATTCGCTTCCGCCCTGGACGCTTGACAAAGGAATATTTGCATTCAATGCCGCGCGACTTGCATTTCGAGCAGGAAGGTTTCTCCTTGGGACACTTAATCTTGGACATGGCGCAGGACTGACAGCTATCTCTGAGCTTGAGGTTGTGCCTCATGCCGCCGCTTCGGCTCTTCGGTGATGCGGCCTCATTGGGGCTCACTCTCCAGCGGTCTTCACCCCGGTCCATGCCGCATATGATTTCTGCGACGTCTGGCATTCCTCCCTTGTTTCGGCTTCATGTGCCCTTTCTCCTGCAAGATGGGTACTGGTTTTGTCCCCTCGTTGTGGTTTTGAGCTTTGATCAGCAAAGAACACAATTACGTTGCTGCACTAGACGAAGCGTGCAGCGAAAATAATAAAATAAACAAGACAGGTTGAGACGTGCTGATAAGTGAAATTCGCCGTCTCCGTCTGATTGGGCAGCGGCCATAATCAGATATCCTTGTGCCGAGTGGAACTTCTTCGTCGCGCCTGCGTCATATCTGTGTCGTAGACTCCAGTATTCTACAATGTGCAATCCAATCAATGCATTGCAGCAATCAAAAGGCGGAATGGCATTCAGCCGAATTGCATGTACGATTAAAAATCTCTTTGTCCATCCCCGGGATACTGGTCCGTCTCACACGTGTATCCAGGTTACCCGCCACTTCCGTGCTGATGGCTGCTTTGAGGACTGAGCCATTAGGAAATGGCCGATACAGTCTTCCTCAATCGCAACGCTGATCTGTTGCCAAGGTACATGACGCCCGGTTCGGGAGAAGACGCATTTGACTCCGACCGGCATCTTGACACAAAAATGATGCAGGTAAGCAGAGGCATTATTAATCCATGAAGCCATAGTTCGCCGTGTAGGATCGGGCTTCGCTTAGTCCTGTCCAATCATCTTGAGCGGTCTAGATAACGCCAAGGTCTTGTCCCACCACGAGAGCCGCAATCTCTGTCCAACAAGAGGCACTGGAGATAAGAAATTCAATCTCAACTGCTGTTTTTTTGTACCATATTCAATTTCCCCGGCGCGTTCCCTCATCAATCGCAGGACGAACAAATGCTAACGACTGATATGCACGAATATCAACGCGAACAGTTATTGCTTGCACGCTTGCTGCGTAAGATTTGGAAGCATGAACAAAACTTAGCACAGCATCGCAGTGACTGGGTGTCTGCAGTGCCAATGTATCTCTCCAATAGTCGTAAATGAGCTAGGACAGTAAAAATGGATCATATGTATTTGCTGAGTCTGTTCTGCGGTACCAGCTCGAATCTAATCAACAATGTTTGTACAACAAATCTCATGCGGGACACTTGTCATGCCGTCTAAGCGGTAGTTGACCGAAATGCCAGACAGCTTTTCTTCCCGCTACTTTGTTCACTTTGATTTCCCTCATTGCTAAATAGGCAAACGCCGAGGGAGGCTGGTCGTCAGCACAGCGGAGACGGAATTCCTACCACCTCGCCAATCGGACACCTTGGTTCAAGCTTCCCCGGAAGCTGGTAGGCGGGTTCGCCTCGATACTCCGCAAAACGGCTTCTAGGCGCTTACTCTCTTCAGCCGTGTATTACGCAGCCCCAGCTTTTATTCGTTGTGGACCACCAACTGCACATATGCTTATCGCCCCTACAAGACAAGCAACGCAGTGTAACCACCGTAGGCCGTTACTGGAAGGTAGCCAGTATCTCTCCGGTGCTTGCAGTAGAATGCTGTTCTTAATTTGACACATATTTATACCTGAATTTCCTCTCTAGATTGCGTTTATCTGGGGTTTCAGTTAGATCATCCTGGATTTGTTGGGTTCGATAGTTTTCTATAATCCCTGTTCATCCGCTCTGGAAGGATGCTGTAGCTTCAATGTCAGATATAGCCAAGCACTGAGGGCTTACATCTACCCTGGCAGCTGAATCCCACTAGTATCCGGTCCTGCTATTGTGGTAAGAAATAAAGCCCTTCTAGTTCTCTGGAATATCCGGTGATGCCGAGGTTCTGATAGAACTTTGTTGAGTGTCACAGAATTCTCCTCATGAAGTGTGACACGAGTTGTTTTTACCAGGTCTCTAGAAGCTACAAGATATCTCCTCTGCACGAAACGACTTTCCACACTTAGCAGAAGCAAAAGTTGAAGTTACCACGAAAGAAAATAGAGTTGCATTATGATGCGATAGATATAACCCGAGAACGGGTGTTTGGGTGGGTCGCGACCTTGAATAAAAGCAGTAGCAAGGCAGCAGGGTTGAAAGTATCGTTGAAGTGTATGTAGCCAAAGAGCCTAGATTTGTCTGACAGTCTTCAACCACTTGGCTATTGAGTAAACGTGGAGACCTACTAATTGTATCACTTAGAGTTCCGAACGGTCCAATTGATGTACTGTGGGGTTAGTCAACCAATACAACCGAGAAATTATTCGCCGCTTATATACTATGATAACAGAAGTCCTCGTGCTTCATTCTTTACAAAGAGCTACTACATGACCGTCGCCGGGTTTTAGCCGGTGCAAGTGTCACTGGAAATTACCAGAAAAAAAGGGCCAAAAGCGGGTACAATTGGCCCGGCTACATTACCCTGACCGGTCAGAATTCTAGGACATGCAGTAAGTATAATTATGGCTTATACTATTCAACAAGAGCCGCTGCGGGGATTAGAGAGCCAGCTTATGCCCCAGTGGAGATAGTGTAAGAAGCATCATCCAGCATCGTCAATCACAAGGAGCGATCCCGCATGTATGTATCTTTGCCAGAAGCTGGAAATTTGGGTACATTTTCCTATTCCCCTTCTTCTTCTCTGTCTCTTCTCTGTATCTCCCGTCTAGACTACTAGATTAATTAGCAATGTTTTCAACTAAAAAAATAGTATTTCTGTCCTTCGCGTTATGTATGTTGTCTATGTTTAGCCACTCATCTATTGAACTACGGGGCGTAATAGGGCATAGCCACGTAAGTCGCGTTACGATGGTGCAATACGCTGATAGTTTTATTCAGAGTAAAGTGCATATTGTTTGAATGGTTTGTGATTGTGATTTTCCAAATTCCTGAATGAGTAAAATCGTAACCTCTATCTTTGTCATTGCTGACGTGACGCGTTATGCATTCTCTAACCCAACAAGCTTGAGCGAGTCTTCCCAGAGACGTGCCTCCTCCTTTGCATCATAAGTCTGTTTCACAAATCCAACGCCAAAGACTTGCCCATCGTCTTCGCCTCGCTGCGCTTCTTTGCAATCCTCAAGATACTTGCCACCCTTATTCTCCCACTCTTTAGCTACGGCTGCCCAAACTGTTGTGGCAGCGCCTTGCTGCGGAGATTTCATGATTTTGAGAACATAGGGGTTGGTCAAAATCGCATTTAAGGCTTCCTGAGGTAAGTTGCGGGAAATATTCGTATTAACTGCACCAGGATGTAGACTCGTGGCATGTAGTCCTTGCGCGCCATAAAGACGCTCAATATGGTTGGCTAGATATACAGCAGCAAGTTTGGAGTAGTTATAAGCATCTTCATGGGAGTACTGTCCCTTCTCGAAATTGTAGTTGTCGCTTGCGGGGAGAGCACCAGCCCGCTGAGCAGAGGAAGATACTACAACAACGCGGGAATGGAAGCCCGGGCTCACGCTTGACAATAGAGGTTGTTTTAATAGCTGGAAGAGAAGAAAGAATCCCAGATAGTTGCTGGAGAAATGGCCCTCGATGCCATCTTCAGTGAGTGTATGCTCTGGGATGCCCATAATTCCGGCGCTGTTGATAAGGATATTGACTCGGCCGTTCGTAGTAGATAGGATCCGCTCTGCGCCAGCTCGGATACTCTTAAACGAGTCAAGATCCAGCTGAACTAGTGACACTCGACCAGGCTCTAAAATTCCGGCCAGACTCTTGTTGCCCTTCTCTAAGTCGCGGGCAAGGAGGATTAGAGTGGCCCCAGTGGTGGACAGAGCCCGAGAAGTCTCGAGCCCGATGCCGGACGTGGCTCCCGCAATGACGATGACTTTACCGACCAGTTTGCCTCTGACACCCTCATCTTCAATGATCTGGAGAGCGGTTGGTCTTGCGTCTCCGGCACCTTGGGGGTCGAGAAAGGAAGCAGCGTAGCGATCTGAGGAGCTCATGCTGGACGATAGGTAATGGTAGGCTGAAATGGATAAAGGCTGTCTCGAATTGTGACGTTTCGATCAATTTGCGATGAACGACCATTGGAGTTGTCCTTCTTCATATTTATACCAACTCTTAGCAATTTGCTTTCCAGCCAACTTTAGCTACTTTGTCATCATCTCATGCAATCGGCGGGTGGAGCGGCGGAGAAGGCGGCCGCATATGAGCTCCGCTAAAGTCCGCAATATGCGGCCGCATGTGCGCACTTCTTGCCCCTCTTCCTGCCTTTTCACTCGCCTGTCCGCCCGCCTGTCCGCCCGCCTGTTCACCCGCCTGTTCACCCGCCTGTTCACCCGCCTCTCCCGTCACATGCTTCTCCCCTCACCCGCAAGGAGTTGAATGACCATGCAGACACCTAATCATGAATTGAGCATCGAGCTGGCGTCGCAGGCCTGCCAGTCTTGCCGGGCGCGCAAGAGGAAATGCGACAAGACACTTCCTAGCTGCGCCTCCTGCACCAAGTAAGGAAGCACAGGGGTCGCACTATTCTGCATAGCGTCAGCTTCAGCCGCTGACGACAGGAACAGACATGACAGAACTTGTGAATATTTGGCACCAGGGACTTCCGGTGACTTGGCCACTTCTTGGGATCAAGCCCGTGAATGGTATGCCACTCCTCCAGAGGAAGAACAGTCAGAAGTGCAGATTGTTGTCGACTTCCCGACCATCATGTTTCTTGACCCCGGCTTGCTACACCATGGCCAAATTGACACACCAGCCCCTGGGCTGACCATTCCACGACATGTACTGCATCAATTGGGCAATCTAGATGAAATGCGACATACTGCAGGGAGGTTCTTTGGTCATGTTCATAACTGGATGCCCTTTATCTCAAAAAAGCGGTTCTACGATCTGTATCTTCAACCCTCATTCCACGGTCGGCCTGATGTAGTTCTATTACTGCTGGCGATCAAGCTTATTACTACCTTCCCATTACCTGGGTCGGGCTCTCCACGGACATCCTTGTATCATGCGATTAAACATTTCTATTTGGAGGCTGAGAATGCTTTCTCTATTCTAGTGTTGCAAGCAGCCCTGCTTATATCGCTTTACGAACTAGGGCACGGCATTTACCCAGCTGCTTACCTGTCAATTGGGACATGCTCAAGGTATGCCTATGCATTAGGCATTAATGCCAGCCGAACAGTCCCAACCAGGAAAGTTCTCACATTGGTAGAGGTCGAAGAGCGGAGAAGAGTCTGGTGGGCTATCATCATTTTGGACCGGTTCGTTGCAACTATCGGCCCGACTTTTTTCTAGGTGCTAACAAAGGGGAAGCTTCGTGAGTATTGGCTGCCCAGGGCGGCCATTTGCCACTGCCAACCCACAGTTGGATGATCTACTACCGGTGGATGATGATTCATGGGACAAGGGCGTAAGCAATTTGGCTACTTCCTCCCTACTCTGCTCTTCTTTAGTTTCCGCATTGCAACGTTGCTGATGTGCAAAGCAGATTGTGCGGTCCAATGATGTCTCAGACCTGTCATCTCCAATGACGGGGCATATGAGCAAATTTGCCCTTCTTTGTCAGGCTGCCAGGCTTCTGGGTCATGTTCTCCATCAATTTTCAAACGGCTCCAATATTGACGATGAAGTATTGGCGCAGCTCGATCGCACCCTACAATCGATGCTCCATGCTGCCTTGGATATCGACAGCCCAGATTATGACCAAATCACCTTTATCTACAGGTCTGTACTCCTGTCTTCCGATCTACTCGTCCATACTTTAATGCCTGATACAGTGCTCTGGTCGCTCTTTACACGCCCTGGCTATCCCCACCCAACCAGGCGAACGAACTCGATGGCAACCGCGTCCAACGGGCGAAAGCAGTCTTGCAACAGATAACGGAACGAGTCAATGCGAACCTGATTGAGCGCCAATGCTTTATGGGTCGGGACCCGGAAGATATGTCTCCTTGGGGTCTATTCTTTGCCTACACCATCTGCGGAGCTCATATGCGGTCGAAAAGAAAGGCGCCGCATGCAGTTGAAGTGATAAAGAGTCTACGTGATGGCCTTTTGGCCGTTGATACGAGATGGAAAGTCGGGGGTGTTTATTTACGGCTGTTGGAGGCGCAAGAAGCCATTTATTTGGGGCCCTGAGTGGAGTGTATTCTCAAACACATGTCAGCCCTATATTCTTATGCCTCTATCTATGTCTCTATCCATCTATATGAACCATACGAACCATATGAGCCCGAACGCTTACGACCGCCAAATCAAGACACTAAACAGTGTAACTCCAACTAAATACGTATAAAGAGGGTCTCAATAGGACCATTTAAACCATGCAGAGTCGCCCACTACTATCCTGCTTCCAACTCTCACTCCCAACTCCCGTCTTTGCGTACAACAGGCTCTCCGGGTCATACTTCCTCTTTATCCTCAATAATCTGTCGTAATTCTTTCCATAGAAACTTTCCCTCCAATTCTCATACATATGATTGGCCTCGTTCATGTACACCATACCCCCCGGTGTCGCAGCATCCATCATAGGTTGCAGTGTCTTCGCTGAGAACTCGTCCCGAGCCGCCATCTCCTTTGGTGTGGCGTTCCAATCCCAACCCCCAGCCGGGGCGCAGAGAATCATCCCATCCCGCCATGCGGGATGCATCGAGTTCTCCGGATGAGCTTGAGTAGACACATTGAAGGTGTCGCAGTAGAAGGGAGAGAAGGCTTGCACCTGCGAGACGTTGCGGAACATGGAAGTGACAACAGCGTTCGTAGAAGGGTTAGTTACAAGAGATCGAGGCACCAGCCGGCTGTTTGTGAAAGGAAAATACGCGGCGCGACCGTAGGGTGCTGGTCCAAAGTAGGTGTAGAAATGGTCGTAATAATTGGCGGAGACCTGAGGCTCGACGATGGGAGTGATGTTGCGTTGAGCAAGGTCAGAGAGAAAAGGTTTTAGCAAGCGATTAACGGCAGCAAGGTCGGAGCCAGGCATGGTACCAAATGCAGTAAGGGCATTACTTCCGATAGAGTATGTGAATGAGCTACCGGTATCTAAGAAGTTGGGGAGAAGCGCATGAAAGGCCCCCACGGCATCCCAGTAGACATCGTTACCCACGTGTGTGTCATTGAAGCTGAAGAGGGTACCTCCAACAATACTGTCGACATGTAGCCGAGCCGTCATCGAGAGGACCACGGCAAAAGTTCCTGCTCCTCCGCCAGTGAGGGCCCAGTAAAGGTCCTGGTTCTGGGAAGGTGTCGCCACCATGTGTTTTCCATCAGCTGTTACAACCTCCCATTCCAGTACGTTATCGGCACCCATGCCGTGCGAGCTGGAGAGGATCGAGTGTCCACCGCCTTGAGTGTAGCCACCCACGATGCCGACGGTAGGACAGGTGCCGCCCACGATTCGATGGCCCGTGGAGTGAGCTAACTGGTAAGCCTCGAACCCTTCTACGCCGGCACCAAGCTTTGCGGCAGGCCCTCGATAGTAGGTGGCGTTGTAAGAGGGAATGTATTCAGTGGTTTTGAGATTACGAGTCCAGAGGGACAAGCTGCCCTTCCCAGTGGATTTCCCCAGGTAACTATCCATGTTAGTAAAGCAACGGTAAAGATGGAGGAAGGGGAACCCACTCATGTCCAGTGTTCTTAATTACAATTCGAACGTTATGATTTTTTGCAAAGACAATTGCGCTCTTCACATCATGAGCCCCGGTGACCTTGACAACGTAGCTAGCATAATTGCCCAGCTCACAAGGCCGGGAGGCATTGGTAAAAGGAACGCAAGAGTAGTTTTGAAAGTTCTGGCTAAGAATTTCACCGGGAGAGTCGATGCTAATTTATGTTAATAATAATCCCCATGTGAGCAAGCGAGAGACTCACCGGCCGGGAACTGCTATGTCCCATGACTGCTTGAGAAGGCTACAAGCCGAAGCGTCGTACGCGTTAAACGGGCTGTGATGGCAAACACTAGCCTCAGGTATAGTAACAATCAAGTTTCCGTTGATAGTTTTGTTGAAAGAGGTCCAATCTTGAGCCTTCGGCCACGACGCATCCCCAGGAACAACACGGCACACGCGTGTACGGCCATGGACTGGTCCTCTTGCCAGAACCACGGCTATGGACGCCAGGCCAAGGAAGAGAAAAGACATGAGAGCCATGGAATACTACGTTAAAGATGAGCAAAGAGTCAAGAACTCTTATTTCATGCTCATTTTGAAGATTTTATACTCGACCTGATCATAATCCTCCTCGGCCTTCATATCCGAATCTGTTCGTGCTGACGTGGGCGATGTTACCTCCAGAGCTCGATGCCTGCCAATCGCCACATGGCTAAATGAGCTATGCGCAGATCACCGCTGCAGCTAACACAAGCCGCAGTAGCTATAATTAGAAAGGTAAGGCTCGGCAAGGCGATCAACTGTGGTTGCGGCTCGAGTCCCAGCTCGGGGTATTTGGCTCGTCAGCTTGCGTCAGCAATGCCCCGAGTCCGAAGTCCCGGGCTTGGTCGTTAATAGATGAAGGCAGCTGAAATATAAAATCCTACAGGATCGCTCAGCCGTTTGGGGGCTACTATTAGAGCCCAAGGATAATTCTGAACATTGGCCCATCATAGACGGAAATTGCCGGCACCTTTCTCAACACAGTATGGAGGGAGCCAAGAATTTGCAGATGTCCCTTTCCCCTGATCGGCTGGGCGTTGCTCGTCTTACTGATGCGCAGGCAACGGATGCGCTGGAAGTCGCCAGCGAGCTGCTACAAAAGAACCATGACAAATGGCACATGTATTTCCAAGACATTGCCGGTCACAACCATATTCCGCACAGCTTGCTTACTGTTCTAGCAATGGGTGGTGGGCCCGATCAATTGCGACGAGCTTACGACGACGGCGAGATTTTGCAGCGCCCTCTACCTCCTTTGGCCGCAAAATCGGTCGGGGAATTGGAAGACCCTGACGTCTTTCTATCCCGCACGGTCAAGATTCCCGAATACACCAATTTTCTTGTTTTTTTCGAACGGAAGATCAAAGACAAAGGATGGAAGGCCGTCGTCAACGAGTACTGTTTCAGTGGCACTCCAATCGCGGAGGTTGTTTTCGCTCAGCTCTACGAAGGTCTCTATCACCCCATCATCCACCTGGGGTTCGGGATCGAGTTTAATTTGCCTAGCATCGTTGCCGAAGGCCTCGCCCAAGCAGCTTCCCACCATCCGGGTCTAGTCTGGACACCGTTTTTCCGCCGCAGTGAAGAATTGGCTCGCTCAGGATCCGTCCAGCCCAAACCGCTCATCCAGTTATACCATGCTGTTCGTGCCAACAACAAGATTCGCGCCTCTTCCAGTCTTCAGGATGGCCCCTTTCGCGGACAGAGAATGGTGGAACGCGCATCCGACGAACTGGTCCCCATTGCAGCCCAATTCCAAGTGACTCCGGATACTCTAGAATGGGCTGCAGCAGAGGTCATCAGCTGCTCGGCATTTACGACCGCCGCTCAGAAACGCGGCAAAACTCCCAAAGTTGATTTCTTCTATCTGCACATGGTCACCTCTGCTCTATTTGTATACATCATCATACACGAGGAGTGGATTTCTATTGAGAACAAAGTTCGTTTGTTGGAGTGGAAGGGGCGCATCGACTTGGCTTGGTACGCAGCCAATGGGGCACCAGAACTGCAAAAAAATGTCGTGGATGAATACAAGCCGACCCTGAGCAAGGGGATGGATTGGGTCACCTTGTACAAAGCTGCAAACGAGATCCACGATGATGGCCATATCATCAAGTTCATCAGGGCATTGAAAAATGGCGAAAATGTAGTCAAGCCATATGAAACGACGCCAAATGCAGAGGACCTTCCCATCGCGGGGGACATGTGGCTGAAGCTGGCACAACTATGCTATGATGGCACCGCGGAGATTGTCGACGAACCCAATCGATTGCTGTCAAGAAAATGGGTTTTTGGTGCTGGCTTTGACCTCGCGTGGAAGGAAATTCCAGACGCTGCTGACTCCTGACCATGTAGCTATTCATATTTACTCATTTATGCTAGACGTGTTTTTTTCTATGTATGCTGAAATAGGCGCACAGCAGTGTTCCATGAGGCATTATGAGACACCAGTGAATGAGATCTGTTACGACAAACTCGAACACCTATATTTCTTGCTGCTACATAGCCGCATCGGGGTTATACACTAGTATTTCTGAGCACATTTTAACAGGGAAATTGAAACGGCCTAAGCTTAATGTGATCCTAAGCATGAGGTCAATATCAATCCAAAGGACCGAGTTTCTCTCCATCTTTTATACGCAAATTATCCGTGTGCCACTTCATATCGGCGATATTTGGTTCAATATTGACCAGATAGCGCTTGTTCCACATTTATGCCATCAAAAAGTAGTATAGAAAACGGAGACACGGAAGGAGGTCCTTGAGTTCGGCTCTTAAAAATGAAGCATCTGAAGCCTCTGATGGACTTCGGAATTGCTTCCTCGACAACAGATTGACTAGCGACAAGAGGATCTTAGATGTACTTGATACCCCAGCAGAGTCCGCGGTCGCTTCAGAGTGGACACAAGGATTGTCCATAGTGGCAAGCCCTCATTCGTCCGCGTTCTCGGGGAAGCAGGATGGCCCGACAGTAGATTCCTTTTATTAGTTTACCCCGATCGGCGTGTTGGCTGTTGTCGCCACACGGAGCTTTTGGGCACCAAATCGCGCAAAAAACGTGACTATGTCCAATTAATTCAAGTATCTGTGGAGTAGACATGTTATATCTGTCTGTCTAGTCACCTTCTGTGTCGTTGTACTTTTCTCAACCCTGAATGCAGGCAGCACCTTTTGTTAGGCTCATCTTCATCAAGTCACAATGACCACCACAAAACCAGATATTAAGATTTTTGCTCAGGATAAGGAATTCTGGACCAACTACTTCAAGGGTCGCCCCCAAGTTCCTGATTCCTTCTTCGATCGCATCTTCGCTTATCATGCCTCCCATGGCGGGGTCTTCGGTACGGTTCATGACGTTGGTGCTGGTAACGGGATACATTCTCAAAAATTACGCAATCGATTCGGCCACGTCATTGTATCAGACATAATCGACAAGAATGTCGAATTGGCCAGGGACGGTCTCGGGACGGACGGGTATAGCTATCGCACGGCCAAACTTGAAGAAGCAGAGGACCTTGGCGTCGGCTCAGTAGACATGGTCTTTGCAACCAACGTAATGCATTTTGCAGACCAGCAAGTAGCAATGGCCGCAATTACGCAGCAGTTAAAGTCTGGCGGGACGTTTGCCTGTGCTACGTTCGGAACGGCTCGGTTTGAGGATATCATTTTGCAGGACCTATGGCAGCGAATCAGCTACGAAGGTGGTCGGCAGCTATTGGCAAAGAAGGATGCGAAGGAAACTGAACAAACGATTCGCGTGATGGGGCGTACGGGCGAGGCAAACCTTGCACCACTGAACTCGGAGCATTTTCGCAACGGGGCCCAGAGGGTACATTTGAATATGTCCAGTGGAGGGATTGTCAAGCTTATCCCGCCGGAGGAACTCCATCGAAACATGGAGCCAAAGCACACTGGCCCGTATGATGAGATTGTCTTTGAATCAGAGGAGGGTTGGAGTTTTGAGAAGGATTTGAACGGTGTGAAGGAGCACATCTGTTCGTTTCCGTTTGTGGTGGAGAATATGAGTGCATTTGAAGATCTTTTCCAAGAATTGGACGAGTTGCTCGCGAACGGGCGTGTGGTACGAGGGTGGTTCCCCGCCCACATCATCTTGGCTACTCGTCGGTAATTGGCGCAGAGTTTTGGTGTTGCAATGCTTGCCTGAGAGGAAATTCAGGTATAAATAACCGCCATAGCTCGTCAAATAAGCTACAAATCAAGCACGTTTGTTCACTGCAAGCATCAGATGTGTCACAGCTGTTCCAAGTGACGTTCTCTATTAATTATTCCAATCATCCTTATTTACCATTCGTACCGACCCAATATACATACGCTATTTATAATATGTATTAAAGATACCAAGTATAGATCAGGTCTGTTAGAGCACTACCCAACTCAAGATCCAAGAACATAAATTTCCGATAAGTAGTTACTAATAATAAACTAGCCTCGACGGTATAGAGTTCCACAGAGACAGTATTTTCAAGTTGGTCATGTGGAACAGGGTGTTAATAAGGCGGACCATAAAATTTTAAAAGAAAGTATAAGCGTCGAGAGGCAGTTGACTAGTGAATCAAGTTTCAAATAACTTTCTGTTGTAGTGAAACTCCAGCTCGGAGTGTCTTTTAGCCCGTTAGTGACGATGCGCTCAACCGGCAGTCGGGCGAATTAAATTCTTTTGCTATAGAAAATGGGCAGTAACTAAAGTACCTCTAATTTACTAGGTCCGACTAGCTCCGCCCCCCGGGATTCTAGGAGTCAGTGCTGGCTTTCGGAATTATCAGACCCTTGTCTCAGTCGGCTCTCGCGTGCATGACGAGCGGAGAGATTGCTAGTACCATCGGCATAATTGTACGGCGTATTCGGGGGTAGATGGAAACGACCCGACTGACGGTGCATGTCCCTTGTCAGCATCGTCCAACCTGTAGTCTCGAATGCCGCAGCCTACCCTGTAGTAGGAATTAGCATCCCACGTTGCAAGGATTTTTTTCAGGTTCTTGTCAAAATGGGCATGTTGCTGGCTCTAAAGGGTGGATAATATAATATTACTGAAGTTTGGTCAAAGTTGAATTATTTAGTGCTTCATTTGCGTGCTCCTACCATGGTGGTTTAGTTAGTCGGATTTTTAATTAATGTGAAATATACGGAGTCATCATTTTTTGTATGTGACGACGCGCGTTTCAACTGTCACAACCGTCGCCCATGTTCGTGGGAACAGTGTTGGTAGTCACGTAGAAAGCCATTTGGCTAACAATGCACTTCGTCAACATTCATCAATTTCATCTTCATACTCTGTCAATAGTTGGATAACTTCATTCCCTGAGACCAAATGTGGAGGCATTCAGTCTACGACCAGTCTCCATCTAACAAATCCTCCACCCGTTTCCCCTCCCGAATGTCTTGTTGAACCTCTTCAATAGTCCATGGCACAAACTTATGACCGGGCGGCATATTCGTATTCTCAAACTCACTGCCGCTTACCAGATGTGCATAAGCTTGCCCGTACTTTTCGTATGCGTAAGACTCGGGTTCGTGCTGGAACACCCATGTGGGAAACCGAATGCGAACCTGCTTGGGGTCCTTCTGGATGGCGTCCCACTGAGTTGTGGACGCGTTCAGCAGCTGGGAGTTGACAAAGGCCATCTTCTGGACGCAACTCGCGCGCTGGTACCGCAAGAGATTGTAAATTTTGGCTCCGAGAGGTGCTCCGCCTGCACCGCCGGTAGTTGCGAGCTGCAAGCAGGTCGCCAAGGTGACGGCATCTTCAAGCGCGAGCGTGGCTCCGGCGGCGGAAGCCGGGACAGTCGAGTGTGCGCAGTCGCCGAGCTGCACGACGCGCCCGCTCTTTGAAGTCCATTCGCGACGCAAGTTGCGCCAGAGCAGCGGCCAGTGGACGATGGATCCGCGAGGCGCACACCGAATGAGACCTTCGGCGGCTTCGTCCCAGTCGGGCACTCGCTGCAGCACCTTGAGCACCTCTTCCGGGTCGACATCTGGATCCCATGACTCTGTTGGATCATCGGTCCCTTCCAGAAGAAGGCTGTTGCGGGGGGTCAGACCAAACACGACCAGCTCGTCCGAGACAAAGAGGCCCAAGTGCATGCCGGGGCCGAGCCAGTATTCTTTACTCACGTTCCCGGGCCCCCATCGTTTCTGTATGGCGTCATTATTGGCAGCTAGCTCACGCGGATAAGCACAACGATAGACGGACATGCCACTCGATAGTGTGTCCAAGTGTTCACCCGCGACGAGCAAGTCCGAGCGGGAGCGGACGGCGTCTGCTGCCACGACGATGTGTGCAACCCGGATGGACCCGTCTTCAGTCACTACACCGCCCAAGCCGGCAGCTTCATCTTCAAAGTATCGGTCTACACGTTGGCCGTACTCGATGCGGAGCCCGATCTTGGCTACCTGGCGCAGAAGCATTTGGTAAAACTGCGTTCGGATCTGCACGGGTCCAACAAAGGGAGTGTTCTTACGCTTTGAGGCGTGCTCTGGGTCGTTGTAAGTTGGGTTTGAGGGGCCATAGATGACTTCGCCGTTGTGACGGACGTAGAAGGTAGGAGCATCAACCTTTTCCTCCTCAATTTCGCGATACATGTCTGGCCAGTGGCGCATGATGGCAACCGCAGAGGGCTGGATAATGATAAGGTCACCTTCTTTAGATTAGTACTTTCATGCGGGAAAACAAGTCTCGAGCAGTGGCGAACATACCACTGAAGTTTGGGCCTGAGTTGCGCTCGAGGATGCCCACGACATTGTGACCCTTTCTCCAGCACTCTAGTGCCGTCATGAGGCCGCCAAAGCCGGCACCGACAATCAAGACGTTTGTCTTAGTTTCCGGATGACGTTTAGGAAGCC
Organism: Conoideocrella luteorostrata; assembly: GCA_032433595.1. NCBI lineage: Eukaryota > Fungi > Ascomycota > Sordariomycetes > Hypocreales > Clavicipitaceae > Conoideocrella > Conoideocrella luteorostrata. The sequence continues at coordinate 18,806 of JASWJB010000160.1, forward strand.
CGTCAGTATCGCTGGATGCCCATTTCTCGGGATCGTAGTCATGCTTGTCACCTAGGATGGTGAATTTATGATTTTGTTGAGACATAGTGCATACAATATCAGATAGGGACAACCTAATGATACAATAACAAGATGCTTGCGTAGAGATTATGAATTACCACATCGAGAGCTCCAAAAGTCACTCGTCCTGGTACTAGAAGCTCTCATGTCTATAAAATATAACGCTGAATTCGGACCGAATCAATGTCCCGAACCCGATATGAACAGATAACACTAGGACTACTACCGAGAATGTCACAATGTTCAAAGGATCTGCCGGCGTAATAGGTTCTGGTCGTTAGTGATAGTCACACAGAAACTGACCAATTGCCACATGACATCAGGTCTACGGCTGTCTCTACTGCATGTCCGTTTGCGCTGTCGTCACGTCTGACTATCATCCGGGAGACTTCGTCTTTCTACAGCGAGTTTGCCGACGTTCTACGGTACATTGAGTTGTTGTTCGTAAAATGCGACGAAGTATGAAACGTGCTGTTAAGGCCCCAACATGCGTGTAGAAAATCGCCTGAATAAATCAATATTCACTCCTAAGACTCAGGAGCCATAACATTACTGTCAAAATAACAGTCCTTTCCTTACTGGAATGCCAATTCTACTGGTGTTTCCTCTGTAGCTAGTAGATTCGTGCCATTGCTCCTAAGAGACCTACAATTACGCAGGAAAGTTAAATGAGTTGATAAATTTGACATTTCTGCTTCTCCTATAAACGAAACAGCCTTAATAGCGAACTTAATGGTTTGCCCCGATGACCTGGCAGATCTTGGCTGGCCCGCCTTCATCGTATGATAACAACAAGCTCATCCAAGTCAGCGTCATCGCCGCTTTGGCCCGTGGATGCACCTCATCCTCAAAAGCAACCAGGGACTTGTGTAGATCGTTTACAAAATCACATTTCTCGTCAGAATCATCATCAAACAACTTCTCAAGGCGTTCGGCTAGAGCCAAGCTATCCGCCATTGCCGTATTAACCCCTTTGCCAGCGAACGGGGTCATCAGATGCGCTGCATCACCCAACAGCACAATATTTTTGGTATGAGGGTATGGATACGGCTCCAGAGGTAGCATGTACAGTGCACTCGCGTTGACAGGAGCGTCGGTTGGCTGAGCTTCACAAGCAGCGGTGAGGAGCTGTTTAGCCTCGTCCGACCAGGTGGAGAAGAAGGCTGGGTCATTGAGAATGACATTTAAAAATTCCTTATGATTCTTGGGGAGAGCGGAAAGAAGCGGATCGGGATTAAGTGCCAGGTCGGGTCCGAATTTGTCATCATGAGTCGAGTCTTGCGCCTCTTCTTGCGCAGCTTGACACTTGGAGTGGAGGAAAAGGTACAACCGGGCCGAGCCGTGAATTCCTCGCTGTGAGAGAATGACTTTGTTACCATCGCCGATTGAGACATATGTACCTCCACCAAGAAGCGTATCGAGATCAGGATGACTTTTAGAGAGGCTCGGAAGATCGAAAGTGACGGCACAGGCACCACTATAAACGGGCTTCGGCGCATTTGGAATGGCGGCCCGGACACGAGACCAGGCACCATCAGCACCCACGATAAGGTCAAATGTCTCAGTGGTGGTAGATTTGCTGGTACTGGCCTGTAGTTGAACTGCGCCTTCTGTTGTTACTCCAAGAACCTTTGTGTTCCATTTGATGCGTTCCTCAGGGATTGCAGACAAAAGCAGCTGCGCCAATGCATTGCGTGAAATTTCAGGACGGCCCTGGCCGAGGTGGTCGAGAAATACTTTTCCGGTCTTATCGACGATAGTCGTTTGTTCAGTACAGCCGCTATCAATTTCGAGGAAGCGCTCGTAAAGACCACATGCTTTCACCACCTTGAGACCATACTCTTCCTGCAGATCGAGATTACCGGAAGGTCGGTTCACATCTGTGGAATCGGGTCGTTCCCTTAGGTCAAATACCATAAAGTCAAAGGCATGTTTACTCGCCGTCAAAAGGGCGGCCAAGGTCAACCCTGCTGGACCAGCGCCGATGATGGCAATTTTGAGAGACGATGGGGAATACATAATTTCGGAAGACGAGGCTTCTTTCCTGACTTTGGATCTTTCTGGACTGGTGTGGGCCAAGATGAGGTTAAGATCTGTGAAGAACCCCAAATTTATATGACTCAACGTTTGGAGCTGTCGGGACTTTAAACGCTCCGACGTTACATCTCACTCTACCTGCCCTAAAGGCAAGTGTCCGAAGGGCCAATCATCAATCCGCACGGGCAGAAACATGTACACAGTAATGTATCTTACACTAGAACCGGCATATTGCTTTATACCACGCTATAAAATGACAATTTCCCATGATTTAGCTATGGCAGGCGAGTGTAGATTGATTCATTGCGGCGCATGAGCTTTTTTTTTTCACGCTTTGTTTGTCAAGAGGATATATTGATTGGCAATTGAAGCATCAAAGTACTCGACTCATGGTCTTATTTCCATATCCAACTTGCAGTTTTATCATATCACGGCATTTAATAATATCTCTGCGCCCCAGATCGGCCGATTCAATCCTAGGAGGCATTCCAGATCATCAGAGGGCCTAAAACTAGCAGAACACAAGTATTACGGATATGCATCCCAACTTTCTGGCCATCCCGATGTTCCATGAGCAACTTGGTGTCTGAAATGCCTGCCAATGACCAACATAGAAAGAAGATGCCCAATAGCCGTCGTTCCTGCAGATAGGTCATTACGTAGATGAAAAGACCAGCTCCGATGTTGCGACCAGTGGAGGACTGAAAAAAAACGACTTCATCTGCAGTTGCGTTTGGGAGACCAAAGGTTTTGGCCACTAATTGGTACGATTAGCATGTCTACGTGCACCAGCTCAGAAAAGGTGATTGGCGTACATGAAAGAGGATCCTGCAAGCATCTCACCCCAGTGTAGATGAGAAGCGAGGCGATGGTGACTGAAACTCCATCTAGGAGATATGGAGTGAAAGACATCGTGAGGTGCTGTAGAGAATAGAGACTACTTCGGGACAGACTCAATCGGATGGCTATGATCCGATCATGATATAATAATCTCCATGGCCCCTAGAATCGGGGTATTGCTCCATTGGTGGGCGGCCTTGATCATCTAATCCCCCGAGCCCAAAATACTCAACGCCGCCACGCCGCCCGTCGGGGACAGAACACCACCTTGTCCAACTACAGTGACCAAAGTTCTCTACAGCCCGACATCATCATGCCTTTTGTCAGCGTGACCGCTGCCACGCTCTTGTTAATCGCAAGCCCAATCATCTACATTGTAGGAGCATGGCTGCATTCCACTACACGACCTAAGAATTTCCCCCCGGGGCCGCGTCCCCTGCTTGGTCTCGGCAACTGGCATCAGATCCCTCGTGTTTGGCACTTCAACCAGCTTCATGCCTGGGCTAAACAGTACGGTGAAATTATGGGCTTAAAGCTAGGTCCTCGAAATGTCGTGATTCTAAATGATGCGTCCCTAGTTCATGAGCTTTTTGTTAAAAGGGCTACCTCCTTCAGCGAACGACCTCCCATGTACATCGCCCAAAATCACATTGTACCGGAAGGAAAACACTCTTACAGTCTGTTCATGCGAAACGATTATGGCAGCTGGATGCGGACTCTTACAAAGCATACCATGGTCGGATCAGGGCTCAATAACTTGGCTCCTATTCAGAAGGCAGCCGGAACACGCTTGGTCTATAATCTGCTCAAAAATGGTGATACGTGGGCAGAGCATCTAAAGCCGTGGTAAGTATGTTAATCTACTTGGATGATTCAACTAATGGAGACTGGTAGGTCGCTTGCCACTCCTGTGGCCATGATGAGCGGGGCTCCACTTCAAGATTTTGTTCGAGATTTTGGTAAGGATTGGATAGATGACTACAACCTCTCGCAGCAGCTATGGATCGCGCTACTTGATCCCACAAACCCGCCTGTCGATCATTTTCCAATCTTGCGCTGCGTTCCTGCAACGTTCGCTCAATGGAAACTCAAAGCACCTGTCGCGCGTAAATATCTGCTGAATGCGTACAACGGGCTCATATTCCAGGCTGAGAAGAGCCTGGAGCGTTCCGGTGGAACATTTAGCCCTTTGGCTATTATTCCAAATTTGCTGCGCCAGGCGCCGGACACTTTCACTAACAAAGACGGGTTAAACATGACCGTTTTCATGGGGGGTATATTGTGAGATCATTTGATTTTGCTCTTTACTTTCTCCAACAAAATACTAACTGAAAGCTAGCGATGCCGCAGTGGGCTCTACGTTGATGTCGTTTCAGACCCTCATTCTTGCGCTGGCAGCACACGGAGAGGTACAACGCCAAGCTCAGGCCGAAATTGACTCGGTATTTGGATCCGAACAACTCCCTGATAAGATCGAGCTCGACAAACTATCCTACTTGAATGCTTGCGTCACGGAAGCCCAGCGCTGGCGTCCACTGGGTACTTACTCTGTCGGCCAGTTTGGTTTGCCCCGAGAAAGCATTGCCGAAGAGGAGATCCTCGGATTCCGAATCCCGAAGGGATCCGCTGTTGTAATTAACCAGTGGTCAATTCATCACGATCCGCAATTTTATGATGAGCCGGAGCGTTATAACCCAGCCAGATACATAGAAAACCCCGTTGGACTGAAAAAAGGCGTCTCACAGGAAGGGCGGAAGCCAATTTATACCTTTGGTGCAGGACGTAAAGAGTGTCTGGGAAAGAACTTCTTTTTCCAAAGCGTGAGGATTGCAATTTCCCAGATTCTATGGGCTTTTGATATTGTCCCAGATGGCCCTTTGGACCTAGATGTTCAGACGGGCTTTACGCCCGCGGTTGTTATGATGCCCAAGCCATTCAAGGTGAAGTTTGTGCCACGCCGAAGTGGTGAAGTGTTGTTGCGAGAGAAGGAGAAAGCCGATGGGATGTTCGCGGAAATTCTTGGCTAGTTGGTCCGCCCTGGAACTTCAATTGCACAGTGTTATTGAGATGAGAATTACTTCTATCAGAGAGATCAGTGCTATAAATAGCTAGATTAGTGAGGGAATTATTGAAACAGCTGAGCGAGCTAGAGGATGACTGCAGGAGGTTTTCAGCGGTGTAAGGGTAGCACGGAATTCAGAGGAAACCGAAGGAATCTGACGGATTAGATGAGTCCGGAGTCTAGGCATAACTGAAAGGAATTCCCCGTCAATTTGGATGGCATTCAACATTATCCATTCAATCACTTTCTATTCATTCCTATCAATTTTCCACTGTGCAATTGCTCAGGCCTCAATAACGTAACAACTGTCATACGAAACTTCCATTAGTCAATGCACCCATAGGGTTAGGGCTACTTATTCTAGTTGCAGAATGATTTATTTTGGATCAATCCCTGAGCTGCCGGTTCTTTTGTTTATCCAATTTAGCTTTCCATTCTAGGTTTATCGTCAGGGCGAAGCTGTTTCAAGTCGAGCGGCGGCAGTAGTCTTTTCACTACTTACTGATCTGGAATTTTAGAAGCTCCTTCGTCAACAAAATAAATACTCGAGGAATACGAAGTAACTATGACTTGTATCTGTTATGTTAAGTGAGGCCAGAGTCATAGGGCAATCGTACGTAGTAAAAATTGGTAGAAATGGATGAAAAATAATGTCTGATGCATTCCAGAGCCACGGGGAATTCCTTCCTTTTATGACTAGAATCCGGACTCAACTAATCCGGCGATTGCCTTCGATTTCCCCCGCTATTTGGCGGTGTGAGATGTACCCTCACACCGCTGACAACCTCATGCAGCCATCCCCTAGCTTTTCCTAATTCCCTTACTAATCTTGTTGCGTAGAATATACGCCCAAATTGCAGCTACTGGAGTACAATCCAGTAGGCCTACACTTTTGCTCCATAGTCAAGCGGTTAATTGTTCCAACAAATCTAGCTATCAACGGCACTGATATTCCTGATGGAAGCACTTCTCTTCTCAACGGTATCTGATGTGACCCCACGACTGACATATTTCGCCTTGTATGATGTCATTATCCCTCCAAATCTTGATACAATCTGTCACCGCCGTCACATATTTTATTCCCTTCCTATATCTCGATAGATATTTTCTAAAGGAGAAGAAGAAACAAGGTGGCTATAAGCTGCGAAGTTAATACCGGGACAGTGACTTCAGTTGTTACGAGCTGGGATCGGACTCTAATACAGTATGTACTGATGAGGTGACGAGGTGCAAAGCCTCACCATTCAACGAAACTGGGGAATCAGCGTAGAAGAGATGTACGAAAATTCCACAAAAAAAGTATCTTAATTTTAAAAAGAATGTAGCTAACTTGCAGACAATTATGAATGCCGCAATACTCATTTAGCAATGTTATGAACCTGGCTGTCTCCTGGAGACCTCAGCGTGGCCCAGTATTGAGCGGCAAGTAATGGTGCAAAAACGGGAAGAAATGTCTTAGCAGACCCACCAGAATGCACAAAGGAGTTCCAGCTGGAAACTTGGCCTTCCCATTCGCATTCAGTACGCTTATGTTTTTCAAATCGTAGTTTCCATTCTCATCGTTCACAGCCTCAATCATTGCCGCCGCCAAGTCAAGATAAGACACTGGACTCTCTTGTTCATCAAGACTTAGAATATGGCCTCGCTGAGTATCCACTGATAGGGCGCCTGGTTTCATGTAAATCGTCGTCAGCCATTCCTCCTCAGCGCGAAGTAACTTTTCCGTTTTCACCAAGTCACTGTAGACATGGGATGCCGAGCTCAAGAGGATCCACCGTAAGAGGGCAGGGGCATGGCTAGAGAGGTGGTCGTCAATTGTGGATGACGAGAGCAGAACCAGCTTCGGTGTCATAGGGGTAGTGGCTGCGTTATCTGGGCGGTCTTTGAGACTCCGAAGAGACTGAATGACTGCCGTGGCCGTATCCTGGGCGAGACGACAGTGTGGTATGTTGTCATTTGTCGAAACAACCAGAAAGACGGCTCGGCAGTTTTGCACACATGATGTGATGAGCTCGACATCTTGAATATTTCCTTCAAAAATTTCCACCCTATTTTCTTCTCCGATAGCAGGCAAGAGCCGGAGAAGCTTGGATTTGCTGCGACAATACGCATGTACTCGGGCCTCGGGTATTCTCAATAGGTTTTCTATGAGCGCGGTTCCACAGTTTCCCGTGGCTCCGAGAACAGCATATGAGTTTGGGCCTTTCATTCTAACGTAGCTTGGTGTTCTCGTCGTTCAAAGTGTGGATAATTGCAACGTCAGTGAAATTACTTCGAGATGTGTGTCCCCGGCGAGCCAGTACATATACAAGGGAATATGAATTGGGAATAATCCTAGCTCCGTCAACGACATGTGGGCAAAGCTGGCCCACTGGGTGGCATATTTTGCATCAAAGGGCAGCAGCCTCGGATAATTGTTATCCTAGTTATACTCATGCCGGAAGCTCGGACCCGAGGGCATATGCAATCCCGATTTTTCGTGTACTATGTGTTCAGTGGTTGGATGAGCACAAGGCATCCGTTTCCCAAATACAGGATAACCAATACACAATTATCATTAACCACAAATAGACCTAAGTGTTATTTCGGGAATTTAATAACGGGCAAAACGCATGCTTTCTCCGAAGTACGCCAGCGATGCGCCTCGCAATACCCCGAGCTTCTCACGATGTTTTTCAGCCGCCCCAAAAATGGTCCGGAGTCTCTCCGAAACGACTCTTTACCTTGTATTAGGCTGTCTGGTGCCTTGATTAGTCAACACAGGTGTCATCCGACAACCAGCGCTTTAGCTACACACACAACCTTGCACAGCTTGACTCAAGCGACTCTGCATGCCAAAGGAAATCACGATCACTGAAATATGGTTCAACACGATGAGCAGTATCAATATTTTTGAAGAGATTTAATTCCAAAAAAAAATGTATTGGAGCTTTTAAGATCAAACTGTGTCTAGGACGTGCCATGTTGCTGTTCCATTAAATACTTGCGGAACTTCGGGAAAAACTGTTTGTAGAAAGCTGAATCAACCATTTCTTGAAGATCACTGATTTTTTGCCCATCCTCACTAAGTGACAGAAAAACAGAATATTCGTTAGTCCATTTCTCTCCTGGCAGAGGCGTATCAGCCGATGATGTTGCATATATTGCTGCAGTGCCTTTCGCGGCATCGTGAACGATGTGCTTGATATCCACCTAACCTGCAAGTAAGCTTCATTTCCAAGAAGTAAGACTTAAAGTCTCACCTTCCAGTTAGTCAAACTTGCGACGAGCTTGGTGTATACTACTTCAGCATGGGCTCGCGACTGGGTGGGTTGCTCCAGTGAGAAGGGAAGTAATCGCTGGTGGAAGTCATCCGACCAGAGAGCAATCGTATCCTCCGCATTTCCGTTGATCCACGATGAAAGAAACTTATCAATGGTAGCTTTTTGAACTTGGGCCGGAGCAGGCATGTTGGTCGCACGCTTCTTACTGGCTGCTAGACACACTGGGGGCAATACTAAGCTGATCCAAGAGTGCACAGTGCCGTCGTCTTATTTAAGTACGGATATATAAGTGGAGTGAATGATTGAAAACCCGGACACATCCACGTACGGCATCGGTGCGTATCGTCTGTCCATTCGGGGAAAAGATTTTGACACACTTTGTGGTCTATATCCAGCCCGAGCAGGAAGTCAACGATCCTACTATTGGTAAATACGATTTTTTTTTCAACTAAAATAAAACCTTCACTTTCTTACTATGGATAAGATTGCCTGATGAGAAATAGAATCTGTATTTTCCTTGTGGAAAGATGAAAAACTCAGGGCAAAAATGGACGGTGATTGTGTTCCAAAAACAGACATTTGCATAGCTGAAAATCCCCGTTCGTTACTACTTATTCTAGTTGGTTGACACTTGATGCTTCCTGTAAGCGATTAACTCGATGTTCATTCAACGTCTTGAGGTATCAGCTTTGATGAATAAATAAATGATTACGAAAAGAGTAGCATACAAGAGTCACTCGATAGAAAACAATATGTGGAGCTGGCTGTCTCGGAGGGGGGGCTGATTATGAGTATCACTGGCTCTTGATAAGTAGCGAATTATCTTACACAAATTAGCTACAAGTATATTGGATTTTTGATCGAAAACTACTCTTGATTGTGATGTTGTGGCTCAAGCATATAATATGAGCAATCTCGATGGTTATTTAGCATTCCTTGAAGCCATCCACGGTTACCCCATCTCTGACATGTTCTTCTACCCATCCTATTGTCATCCTGCGCGGGGTTAATTTCAGTGGAATAACCTCCTAGTCATTCATCAAACTTACATGCTCCGCTTTGTATCAGCAAAGTTCTCGTGGTCATTAACCAAGTGTTCCTTGTACCACGGGTCTTCTTTCATCCGCTTGTAGTCTTCCACACTCTTAAAGACAACTTGGCTAAAAGAGTCAAAGTTAGCTATGTTGACCATCTGCGGATCAACAAGTTGAGACATCAAAGCACGTGTGGAGCTTTGATTATAGACCTTGAACTAGCATTAGTAATGCATTGGATAACAAACACCAAAGAATGTACGCCTTGGGGAACTCACCTGAGTCCAACGTTTTATGTTATACTTGACCATGAGATCCTTGGTCAACGGTGCGGATACATTGACCATGTGATTGCGATAGTCTATCTCGCTCATTCCAGGCTTGCGGTAGCCGCATATAGTGAGACAAAGGTATTGAGTATTAGTTGATCCTACTAAAGGTGCCTCTGGCTCTTTGGGTGAGTCCATGTCGAAAAAGATGCTGCGGCGCGATTTATTTTGGAGCAAGCTGTGAGCACGGTGTTTAGAGTCTGAGAAGTGAAAAGTGAGCTATATCAAGACGAACATAAATACAGCGATATAGACCGAGAAATGGGTCCAGATACAAGACGGGGATTGTGCCGAACAGTCCTCGGGCAGAAACCAAGAAATCCCCGACGGAAAACATCTATAAGATAACATACACAATAAGCGAACTGCGAACTGCGCACTGCGAACTGACACCGTACAGGGAAAATGGGGGCCACAGTTGATACCGCTCTCGGGATTCCCGCCACGGCGGTGGTGTCTGGAGCTTTTTTGTCTGGTAAAGCATCTCAAGTCCGTAAGCCTCGACCACCTCTAACCGCGAGTGTAGGTGCCATGATGAGCATTTCAGCTTTTTTTGTTCCGGTATGCCTTGACACCAATACCGATGCTGGCCAAATGCTTCGACAATGGGCACGTCTCTATCACTACGGCCACATTTACCTGCCTGGGCTGTGCATTACTACGTGTGGGCTCTACTTCTACGCGGCCTCTAGTAAAATTAATGAGGCATCCAACCAATGGCAAAAGTATACATTTGCTGCTGTTTTGACGGCTGCCATGATTCCCTTCACTTGGCTGATCATGACACCCACGAATGAAAATTTATTCGAGTTAGAGGCATCAAGATCAGTGCCTGATCTGAGCCATGTCCGGAACTTGGTCGTGAAATGGGCGTGGCTGCACGTTACACGGTCCTTGTTCCCATTAGTTGGGGCAATGCTGGGATTTACGGTGCTTTTGCAGGACTGAGTTGGATCATAGAGGTAGTGGGTGTTAACAAAAAAAGAACATGCTCTATTTGCATAAAAATTTATCGTATATTATTGCCTTTGATAGAGAGACTTTACTTCTGGACTAATTAATGATATTTCATACATCGTGATAGGCGGTTTTTTTTTTCTCACAGAGGCGTTGAGCGGCGATTACGGTGGTGTGACTTGACTCTCCCGGACTAGAAACGTGAGAATATGTGAAGAACCATGACTCGTGAACTACTTAGACTACTCAAAATCTGGCGCGGTGATTCCTTGAACCAGCTGATTGCAAATTTTACCTAAATGATGTAGGACATTTCATGTGCAAAAGGAGTGCTAGAGCGTTACTTGATAGAGTGTCTTGGACATGAGTTCGAAGAAAATGCAGATCTAATTATTCAGTGACTATTTATCCTTGATCTAGTATGTGTAAGTGCAAACCATCTCTTGACGCCTGTTTTTATCTCGAATCCCACCTGACCATCACCTGCCAATTTGCGGAGGACTTCATCCATGAAAGGCTCCAGGGCCAGCTCCTTGATATTCTTGTCAATCCGATCACCATAAACAGCCGTCACGAGCTCTTTCACCGTAAACTTCTTTCTCTCTTTCGCTAAATTCTCGTTGCCCTGTTGGAGCGCCTGCAGAGCCTGGCGTTCACGTCGCAACTTCCCAGCTAGCTCACCATCAATCTTAGCATTCAAGTCAGAAATCACTGCTCCGTGAGCCGGATATCCTTTCGCACAGCCATGGGACTGCATCTGACGTAGAGTCTCCATCCAGGTACTTAGATATTCAATTGCAGCTGTACCGTGACCTAATACGTTATCTCCAGTAAACATAGCTTGTTCTTCTTCGAGGATGAAACACATGTGGTCATCTGAGTGACCTGGCGCGTGGACTGCGCGCACCGTGGCGCCATCAACTTTGAATAGTTGCCTGTCCACTATGGGCTGCTGTGTCTTGCTGGGAGTGTGCTTGAAGATTCTTTGGGAAATGGACGGATCCATGCGGATGAGGTCGGGAACGCCTCCCGTGTGATCTCCATGCCAATGTGTTAGGAGCACGTGTGAGAAGGAGAAATTCCCAGCGGCCAAGATGCCCACGATGAAGTCTATCCAGTCAGGGATGCCTTGACCAGTATCCAGTAGGATACGCTGATCACCAGTGCCGATTATGTATGTGTTGGTGCCTTGAAGTGTAAACTGAAAATTGGTTATGACATAGCTCAGGATTACTTATGGGAAGGTTTTCGACTTGAATCTTACTTTACCGGGATTTTGTCCAAGGACTCGAATAACTCGCGGGCTGATTTGTTCCACGTCTAGTAGCTTTGGTAAGGATGTTTGTTGACCTTCCAAATAGTCGTCAAAAGCACAGATGTTCAGTGCCTTGTTGATCTGGCGGTAACCACCCACGCCTGGAGCCATGCTAGTAGAAGTTCTGGAGTAATAATTTCTAATACGGCCGTGAGGAGGACAAGTTCAAACTAGAGCTGTAAGAAACGATAAAGCGATTTTGACTCAGAGGTTGAAGGTATCCACCCTTCGCTTAACGTTTTGTCTCATAGCTGGGTTAAATGATATCGGAGGAGGTGAACATTCTCGCAAGCCGGAGCTATGGCAAATTCCTCATGTGGCAAATCCCTTTTGTCCGAGAGAAGGATTAAGCCGGAGTAATTCTTACATTGCTTCGGCTGAATGTTAAGCCCCGACTGGTGCGGAAGCATTCTAGCCGTGGAATACTTGGCATAAGAAAACAGATAGAGTGACTTTCGGTTCCCTAATGGTATATCTCCGGACTTTTGAACGATTAAATTGCGGGTTTCGTATGCTGATCTATAACTAAGCCAAATCATAACTCACGTAAACAAACTTTCTCGGTCTCAACTTTGCATACTCTGCACTATCATTTTTACCTACACGCTGATTTTTGTTACGTGATGGATCTCTACGACGTAGAACAAACTGTGACGCCAAACTTAGATGGCTTGTCCATTGCGACGCCTTCAACTACCGAATCCTTGACTGAACCTGGCAGAATGAAGCTATACTATTTTGGTAACGAATTCCCACATGATGAGCTTGAAGGCCTTGTTCGTCATCTTCGAAACTACAGCAAAGATAGACAACATCGGATACTAGACACTTTCATTCATGAGGCTACACTAGCACTACGTGATGAAGTGCGTTTGCTTCCGTCCACTCTGCGATCACTGGTGCCGCCCTTTGAGAACATTTTCACCCTAGTTCACCACGCAGAGCTCCGAGGCGGTCGGCTTGGTGCCGCCGTCGATGGCATGCTTTTGTGTGCAGTCCAGTTGGCCACGTTCATCGGGTAAAGAAAAATCTTAACGCCAAGCTCGCGAAATCTCCACTTATTAATCATCGTCAGCAGATATCATGAGAATACTGAGGATGACACCTTTGACTTCCATAATGGTGATCCTTGCCTCGCTGGACTAGGCACCGGCCTCTTGTCAACTGCTGCGGTGTCGATCGCCCCAACCTTGGCAGACTTACCAATTGCTGGTGCGGAAGTGATTCGCATCGCTTTTAGGCTTGGCATTTTGGTGAATGAAGTTTCCTATAACTTGCAGCCAAGAACTGGTGATGGTGCGAAGCACGACAGCTGGGCATATGTAGTGCCAAACGTCACATCGGCCGACGTGCAAGCACATCTCGATGCAACACAGGCAGCCGAGGCAAGTTTACAAACCCAAAGTCGTAAGAATAAAAATAAAGCTGAGTAGGGCTTCACTAACTTGTCAAAAACCTAAGAAAACTCCAACACCAAGCAAAATTTTCATCAGCGCGGTGAGCCGTACGTCAGTAACTATTAGCGGCCCTCCTACGCGATTGAAACATATGTTCCAAGCATCCGACTTTTTTCGAGATCTGACATCTATACCATTGCCCGTTTACGGAGGTCTGTGTCACGCGAAGCACATATACAACAAGGAGCATACTACTAGGATTGTTAATACAAGTACGCTGAATGTCCTAAGTGCCAGGTTTACGCCCCGAGCGCCTGTCCTCTCACCAAGTACTGGACAACCATTTCCTGCTAGGAGCCCAACTTCGCTGTTTCACAATATTGTCGAAGAGATTCTAACACAAGTGATTCGGTGGGACGAAGTTATTCAGGGTGTTGTAGGCCGAGCAAGAGATGCGGCTGCTTCTGAAGTCATGGTGCACTTGTTCCGAACCTCTCTGCCTGCTCGCGACCTCTTCGAGGCGTTCAAGTCGGAGCCCCATCAATTCAAGGGTCTAACTACAGACTTAATTCAGTGGATTTACAAGCCTACAAATTCGCCTCGGAGACCAAGAAGTGCACAGCAGGCTAAGATTGCCATCGTAGGCATGGCGTGTCGTATGCCTGGAGGTGACAACACCGATCAATTCTGGGATGTGCTAAATGAAGGATTGGACATGTACCAAAAGATTCCCTCTGATCGGTTTGATGTTGAATCACACTGCGATCCAACAGGCAAACGCCTCAATACCAGTGTGACTCCGTACGGCTGCTTTATCGACGAGCCTGGTCTTTTCGACGCGCCATTCTTCAACATGTCCCCTCGCGAAGCTCTCCAGACCGATCCTATGCAACGATTGGCTATTGTAACGGCGTACGAAGCCCTAGAACGCGCTGGTTACGTTGCAAATCGCACAGCTGCGACTGATTTGCATCGCATCGGTACGTTTTATGGCCAAGCCAGCGACGACTACCGAGAGGTAAATTCAGCTCAGGAAATCAGCACTTATTTCATCACTGGCGGCTGTCGCGCATTTGGCCCTGGTCGAATTAATTATTTCTTCAAGTTCTCTGGGCCAAGTTACAGCATTGATACAGCCTGCTCATCGGGACTGGCCACGATCCATGTAAATTCTCATTCGCGTCTCTCTCCGCTTTTTCTCTCTCTACATATCAATTAACAATGGTATAGGTAGCATGCAATTCTCTTTGGAGCGGCGATACGGACATGGCAGTGGCAGGAGGGATGAACGTTTTGACAAACTCAGATGCGTTTGCTGGTCTAAGTAACGGCCACTTCCTGTCCAAGACTCCCGGTGCGTGTAAGACCTGGGACTGTGATGCCGATGGATACTGTCGAGCAGACGGCGTCGCCACAGTCATTTTGAAGCGATTAGAAGACGCCGAAGCAGACAACGATAACATCCTTGGTGTCATTCTCGCTTCTGGGACCAATCACTCCGCCGAGGCTATCTCCATCACCCATCCGCACGCAGGCCACCAGGCATACCTCGCCAGGCAGTTATTGGAACAGGCTGGTGTGGATGCTCTGGACGTTAGCTACGTTGAAATGCACGGGACGGGTACCCAGGCGGGTGATGCGCAAGAGATTCAGTCCGTCACCGAAGTGTTTGCTCCATTGACTGCTACAAAACGCCGAAGCCCGAATCAACCTCTACACATCGGGGCTGTAAAATCGAGTGTTGGCCACGGTGAGGCTGTGGCAGGAACTACGGCTCTTCTCAAGGTGTTACTCATGTTTGAGAAAGAAATAATCCCGCCACATGTGGGCATCAAGAACAGCATCAACCAAGGCTTTCCTACTGATCTCGAGAAGAGAAACCTACACATACCTTATGAGCGGACACCTTGGCCCCATGTGTCGAACAAGAAGCGCATCGCCGTGGTGAACAATTTTAGTGCTGCTGGTGGAAACACGAGTCTTGTCATTGAAGAGGCACCTGCCCGAGTTACCGATGAGGATAACGAGGAAGCGGTCGACACTCGTGCAACGCACGTCTTCACCGTGTCTGCCAAGAGCAAGTTGTCGCTGAAAGGGAATCTCGAACGCTTGATTTCGTTCCTTGATGCCAATACTGATGTTTCATTGCCGAACTTGGCATACACCACTACTGCCCGACGTCAGCATCACAACCACCGTGTCGCTATAAGCGCTTCGGACGTCTCACATTTGAAGAAGAGTCTGAACTCGTATATCCAATCGGTCGATACGCACAAACCTATTCCTGCTACCGGAGCGCCTCCAGTCGTCTTCGTCTTTACGGGCCAAGGAGCCTCATACCGTTCTATGAATCTGGAATTGTTCTCCAACTGTCCTTTTTTCCGATCCGAGATACTGCACTTGGATCTTATAAGTCAAGCCCAAGGTTTTCCTACTTTTATCCCAGTGATTGATGGCAGACATCCCAAAGACTATAGTCACTCGCCTGTAGAGACTCAGCTCGCTCTAGTCTGCACTGAAATAGCACTGGCAAAGTACTGGGAGTCGCTTGGTGTGACGCCAAGCGTCGTTATCGGCCATAGCCTCGGAGAATATGCCGCGCTACACGTGGCTGGCGTGTTATCAGCGGCTGATGCAATCTTTCTAGTCGGTCAAAGGGCCACCCTACTAGAGAGAGAATGCCAGGCTAACAGCCACAAGATGTTGGCCGTGAGAGCCTCTCTCGACGAGATTACCTCCAAAGCCAATTCTAAGAAGTTCGATATTGCCTGTCTAAACGGACCACAAGACACCGTGCTGAGTGGAACAGAGACCGAGATAGAAAATTTGGCCGAAGAACTTAATGCCGGGGGTTACAAATGTTTCCCGCTCGATGTAGCGTTTGCTTTCCACTCTGCACAGACAGATGCCATCTTGGATGAACTTGAGGAGACGACTCGGATTGGAGCGCTATTTCAGCCGCCTCAACTTCCCATCGTCTCTCCGCTGTTAGGTAAAGTCATCTTTGACGAAAAGACTGTTGATGCCGAGTACATAAGACGCGCCACGCGAGAAACAGTCAATTTCAAGGAAGCCATCGAAACAGCCTACGACATGTCCATCGTGGACGAAGCAATGGTATGGATCGAGATAGGTCCTCACCCCGTCGGTGTGGGGTTTGTGAAGTCAATTTTGCCCTCCGTCAATGTTGCCGTCCCCTCTTTCCGCCGTGGGGAGAATAACTGGCACACGCTTTCCACTAGTCTGGCTGCAGTGCATGCTGCTGGAGTTCATGTGGACTGGAACGAGTTTCATCGTCCGTTTGAGCGCGGTCTGCGTCTCCTGGACCTACCCACGTACGCCTGGAATAACAAGACATACTGGTTGCAGTATAATGGCGACTGGGCACTAACGAAGGGCAACACTTTCTATGATTCTGAGAAGAAGTCCAATGGAATAGGCAATCCATTGGCTGCGCCGCTTTCCAGTCTGCGGACCTCGCTGGTGCATCTCATCGTCGAAGAGACGTTCTCAGATACAGCAGCGCGAGTTGTTGTGCAGTCTGATATGATGCAGTCAGACTTTTTGGCTGCAGCATGGGGTCACAAGATGAATAATGCAGGTGTTGTGACATCGGTAAGTATTTTTCCTCACGTGTCAAGCGTCCGTAGTCGTCACTGAGTGAGTGTACTAATCACACTGGCTTTACAGTCCATCCATGCTGATATTGCATGGACACTCGGCAAATATGCTATCAATAAACTGAGACCAAAAGATAAAAAGACGAGCGCGGATATGGAAATTCGCAATCTCGTCGTCCGCGAGGGGCTGGTGGCGCAAACCAACACCAACGTGCCTCAGCTTATCCAAGTCTCCATCGAAATACAAGACGTTAGCTCCGGAGTAGCCCGTCTTGAATGGCATAATGTTAGAAATGATGGTTACACGCTAGTTGAAGAAGAGCCCGTCGTCACCGCTGAAGTTATATACGCAAGCCCGAACGACTGGCTACCAAATTGGGTTCCCCTGCAGCATTTCGTCCTGGGCCGTATTGCAGCCCTTAAGCAACTTGCTGAACGTGGTCAAGCGAGTCGTCTGTCGCATGATATGGCTTACCTACTTTTCGCGAATAAGCTCGTCGACTACGCCGAAAAATATCGCGGCATGCAGTCTGTCGTGATGCACGATTTGGAGGCCTTTGCAGAAGTGACTTTGAAAGATGGCGCGACTGGCGGGGTTTGGACGGTACCCCCCTATTTCATGGATAGCGTGTTCCATCTTGCCGGGTTCGTTATGAATGTCTCTGACGCAATAGACATGAAGAACTTTTGTGTGACTCCTGGTTGGCGTTCGCTACGCCTGGCCCGCCCGCTTGTTGCTGGTGGTGGGTACCGATCTTATGTCAAGATGATTCCCACGCCCGAAGATCAGACAGTGTATCTTGGTGATGTATATGTGCTTCAGGACGATGAAATCATAGGTGTGATGCAGGCTATGAAGTTCCGCAGGTATCCTCGCGTGCTTCTCAATCGTTTCTTCACGCCTGCTGAGGTCAAGAATTCTGCCTCTGGGGATGTGGTCGTCCCGTCCAGCAGTATCACGAGCAGGAACATGACTGCCGTCAAGGATTTGGCTGATGCTCCCGCGGTGGCTGAGGAACCAGAGTCCACTGAAGTATTAAAGGAGAGCAAGCCGAAGTCGACACCCAAACCACCTCCCGTCAAAGTTGAGCCAGCGCAGCAGAAGGATACTCAGAAGCCAGCTGTCAGCGACTCCGAAAGTACAGCAACCAAGGCTATGCAACTCGTTGCTAAAGAGGCGGGATTGGATCTTGGAGATCTTGATGACGATGTCAATTTCGCAAATATAGGCGTTGACAGTCTGATGAGCCTCGTGATTGCGGAGAAACTGAGAGAGCAGCTTGGAGTTGCTGTAAGTGGTAGTCTGTTTTTGGAGTATCCAACGGCTGGGGACTTGCGTGCTTGGTTGGTGGAATATTACTGCTAGATTGGCTCGTGTATTCTGCTCGAACTAAGTTTTATTTCTTAACAATAAACGACGAAGTAGCGATATTCTTTGAAGTAGATGCAGTGACCTGCACATGAGTATATGAAGTATTCGTATCGGGAGTTATGAAGGCAGCAGGCAATATACAAGCTATTCTTCAGATGTCTATAAGCGTGGGGAGATGTCTACGTAATCTATGGCAGATTGTTCAAATTAACCGTGCAGAGACGTAGATTGGGCAAGCTGACTCCTGAAGTGGTGAGTTACCTGGTAAGAAATAACAAACTCTATGACAAGTACGACAAACAACCCAGTTAAACTCTACCACGTTGCAAATTACACAACACAACCAACTCTAGTGTTCAAATATCTTGTCCAAATCATGCTCACCCCATCGAATATCAGGCTCTAAGCCAGCAAATTTCCACACTCCATCCACTTTCCGGTACTGAATCGTAGCCTTGCCATGAGCGTGACCCTTGTACAATACCTCTGTCAATTCATCACCACTGTACTTCTGGTGCGCCACACGCATTTGATGATAACCAGTAATCTCACCATCGCTATTCTGAACCCATTTACTTGCACCTATGAAGTGCTGCGTCTTGATCCGCGTGTTGCCGAGGAATTTCACATCTGAGGCTATGGCTAAGAACTTCTCAGAAGGCAGCGACTCCCAAAGCTGGCCCTTAACTGGGCGGTAATCAATCTAGGCTCAGAAGAGTGAAACGTCAGCATTTGGTGCAATGCTCCATGGAGGACTTATACAGGGCCTTCTTCACATGAAGTGTTGGGGCGATGGACTTGGCTAGCCGATCCCAATCCTTTGTGTCGTAGCTTTCGGCCCATTCAAAAAGCACGTGCTGACACCCTGCTACGTCTGAGCTTATCTCGTCAGCAGATTATTTGCATTAAATCCACCTAAGCATGACCGAACTAACCTTCATACGTGGGTGTTTTATGATTCGTTTCGGCCATGATGTCGCAACGAGGGTTGTTGATATTTAGAGCTAGGTATTTTGAGCCTTGAGAGTGGAAACACAGAATAACGAGACGCTAATGGCATCGGAGCGGTCTTTCAGCTTATCTACTCTTAGCTAAATGGCCTTGGTCAATTGTTCCGTCCATCCCTGCGGTCAATTTTAGGGTACCGAGGCCCAATTCCGAGTCACCCCGAGAATTGCCCTTGCCCGAGTCTCGGACATTTCTTGGAAGACCCCCCACATCCTTCGAGACCTTAAAAAGCCAAAGTTCCGTCGCGGACTGTAACAGGCAGAAAAAGGTAAATTTTTCACATTCTTTGTCTTATCTTTTTCTCCGGAACTTCATAGAAAATTTTGAGAAACACTCAACATGCCAGTCTCTTACACCCCCGGCAGACTCGATGGAAAGGTGGCCCTAGTAACGGGCTCTGGGCGAGGAATAGGAGCCGCCATTGCGATTCAGTTGGGGAAACTTGGCGCCAAGGTCGTCGTGAATTATGCCAACGCAGCCGAGCACGCCAACAAAGTCGTTACCGAGATCAAAAACTTGAACTCGGACGCCGTGGCCATCAAGGCCGACGTGCGTCAGGTTTCTCAAACCATAAAGCTATTTGACGACGCAATTGCTCATTTTGGCCATCTCGATATTGCCGTCAGCAACTCGGGAGTCGTGAGCTTCGGTCACCTCAGGGACGTGACAGAGGAGGAATTTGATCGCGTCTTCAGCTTAAACACACGCGGCCAGTTCTTTGTTGCGCGTGAAGCATACCGCGTTCTAAGTGAACACGGCCGTATTATTCTTACGTCGTCAAACACATCCAAGGACTTTAGTGTTCCGAATCACTCGCTCTACTCTGGTTCAAAGGGTGCGATTGACTCGTTTGTTCGTATTCTGTCCAAGGATTGCGGTGATAAGAAAATCACTGTCAATGGTGTTGCTCCCGGAGGAACTGTGACGGACATGTTTCGCGCGGTTTCTCAGCATTATATTCCTGGCGGCGAGAAATACGGGCCGGAAGAGCGACAGCAGATGGCTGCCCTTGCGTCGCCTCTGCATCGTAATGGATTTCCTCAGGATATTGCCAATGTTGTTGGGTTCCTCGCCAGCAAAGAGGCCGAGTGGGTTAATGGCAAGGTTATTACACTTGATGGCGGCGCCGCATAAATAATACTGCAATGCTTTGTGTTTGGACACGCGGCATTCGGCCTGATGCATGCCCGTAGCCTATCGCGTATCGGGCAAAGTAGATCAATTTCGAGAAAACACACTTTATTTTGAATATAATTTGCCTCCATCTTTAAGAATTAACCCTGTGATCACGAAATTGTGTTAATTATGCATTCGTTTCGAGGCTCTTATTGCATGCACTGTGACAGCCATGTTTGGCTTTCCTGTTAAAATGCTTGTTCATTGAATACATCTATTTGCTGTATAGCGTACAATAACCGGCCGATTGTTCTTCGGCCATAGAGTCCATCTGTGAAAGCATACATAGATACAGTACTTGTTCAACGAGATTAGATCCGCGAGCACGCACACAAAAGGCTACCGATATTGTCGTGAGTAAACATGAGTCTAGATTCTATGTAAGATCGTTCTTGGAGAGCTTATGATGAAAGGAAAACATAAGCTTTATTTGGCTATGTCGACCCCGAATTCCTAGCCTCACATACCCCAGGGCTTCCGTACATTGAACTCTCTTTGTGAGACGAGGAGAACGTCCACTTTCTGAGAGTCGGGCTGTAAGCAATAAAACTTCCTCTCATCATGTACGATGCATTTTGCTAATGTGCCTTAAACTGCGTCGTCAATGCTGCGACCATCCCATCTTTCGAGCGCAACTGGCTCGTTACAACCAGCCTACCGGCACCATCGCTCGCAGAATTGATCATATTCAATACATCAGTCATCTCCATCTCGCTTCCATTGGCTAGCTGGAGCATGCTCAGATCCCTTATTCGTGGCACTGCTTCCACTTCAGGATTGGACATTCTGCCCGGCTCTGGAAGTAGACGTGTAGTGAGTACGAGCATGTGGGCACCGCTGACGCGCAGGATATCCAAATATTTCTCAAGTTCAGCTTTACCGGCTGCGAGAAACCCATTTACAGACGCAGGCGTATCATAGGATAAAGGAAGGTGGAGGATGTAGACGGAGGCATCAGTTATGGGCTGGGGCATGCTCGCAGCACCGTATGTTACGGTAATCCGAGATGAACCGGCACCGGAGCTGATGCCAAGGCCAGAATCCGCTTCAAGTTGACCGTCGCCGTCCTGTTCAAATCCGCCTATTCTAGTGCCCTGCCACATTGACTCTGGGCTACGTGAGGATGATTTCGTAGTGTCGATTTGCACTACGATACGTAGATTAGAGTAACTACTTACAAGCCATCTTGCCATGGACGTTGATTGTGCTCCAATCTGCTCCATCACTCACCCACGGTTAGTTTTCAGTTCTCTTCAAACAGGGGGAATGGCGGCCTGCATCCTACCTCAACAACACAGACATTACCCAGCTTTGTCCAGTTAAGTTGTGAAAGGGCTTGGAAGATGTCCTCCTCGCGATATAACCCGGCAGCGTGATCAAGATATGCCGACCATTGCCGACGAAGCTTGTGGCTATTGAGGACACTGGTGGAGAAAGACCTTGTCGTATTGAATGCCAGGTTGAACGCAGACTCTCCTGGATTCTGCGACGCCCCGAAGCGCTGCGTAGCCAACGACATCTGTAGTGCGGTCGGAGCGAGATGGTCAGCCATGAATACCGCGGCGTCCAACCAGGAGTTGTCGAGAAACTGCGCCGACAGCGGCGTGTGAGCAACACTGTTAGCGTCCGGCTGATGAAGGAATCCGAAAGTAGCCATAAGGCGGATGACCCGGCTCAACTGGTCCTGTGGGACTCCCACCAGGTCGGCTAGATCCTTAACGGATATAGTGACGTCCACCGGGATGCAGGCTAGGATCTGAAACTCGGCGAGCCACTTGAGGCAGGCTAGAAGCTCGGTCTAAACAAAGTCACGCGCGACTGGGTAAGCTTCAGATCAAGCCCGGTGGCCTGGCAAGACATTTGTGACGGGGGTGGAGCAATCGCGGGAGCGGCTTACGTGACGAGCGAGGTCCTGGAGCAGCTCAGTAGGGCCGGCGGCGAGCCTCCGTATCGCCGCCGTGCTGGCCAAGATGTCTGCTTTGGACTGGCTCAGGTCTTTGTTATCCTCGCCGAAGTTGGCCCATAGCTGATCTGAGGAGTGGCTGCCGCGGCGCGAGCCCTCAAGTCTCTTGACCGCGGCGTAAAGTTTTTCGGCGTGCTGAATGAGCTCTGTCAACCCGTCCATAATGCAGTCAGGGTTGTAGACGATGGGAGTATGTCGGTGACTTATGCTCCGGGGTATGGGGGCATAGAAAACCTCCCGCAATTGCTTGTGGCGAATTGGACTTCGGACCAACAAAACACGGAGATCCTATTTGAAAATTTTTGTAGCGGTGTCCTATCCATTTCCGCTTTGGTCATGAAGAGCAAACAACGTGCCGACACTTTCGCGTTCCGGTAAAATAGTCCGAGAGCGAATACAGGCAGCAAAAGTCGGAGTAATAATCCTTCCCACGGCTCTCCGTGGCAGCCGGGGCTGTGCACAGGCGTGCCCGAAGCAGTTATGAATCCTATTGGGCTGTTATCCTACCGCTCCTCGGTTTTACTCCGTATTAATCTGTGAGTCTGCATCATGACCTCATCTACCCTGCGGCCCCCAATGCGGCCCAAATGTGAAGTGGATGGCAATCGAATCCGACAGAAAGAGCAAAGCTCTATTGATTTATGTCTTTTTCGCTGGAATTACAAAATACATTCTAGTGCTACAGAGCTCGTAATCGATGTCCTTTGCAATTGCTATCCCAGCCTAGTGAGGCGACTAGGAATAAAGCTGCCATCATATCTACGTATCTAGCAGTCTTGTCCTCGAAACTTGTCCTGCACCGCTGTAGCATTATTTGTGACGCATATTTCTCGGCGGTAACTCCGGAGGGTGGCGAGTCGTACGAAGGTGGCCTACCCAATATTATTCCCCCCATCCTTCCTTTGTCCTACCCCTGTCATCAGTGCCCGTATTTGTTCGTATTGGTGCTTTGTACCGTGCAACCACAAAGAGTGCCTCATCAAATCCTTCTATAGCTAGTATTGTATTCTTGCGTATGCGGAGTTGAAATATGCCACCTGAAGGTCGTGGCAATGCAGCCAGCGCAGGCTCAAAGTTTCGAGACAGCTGCCATTTCTGTGCCACTTCCAAAATCAAGTGCCCAAGAGAAAAGCCAGCATGCTCAAAATGCGAAAGCCGTGGCATTGCCTGCCAATATGTTCTTGCTAAGCGTCCAGGGCGCAGGCGCGAGAACCATTCGGACGACGAGGCAAAGCACACGCGATCTAGTAAGGAACCCAACGGCAACACAGACGACAAACCTGACAATGCCTCTGGGAACAACCAAAACGTTATTAAAAATACACTATCGGATAGCGATAGAACGGCGGCAATGCAGACTTTCCATGGTGTGGCGACCAGCTCTATTCGCGAAATATCTCAGTCTAGTTCATCAATAAGCGACAACTTCTTTCCTACTCCATCTGGATTAGTATCATCTCCTTCTCCAGTTACTGAGGAATTTTATCTGCCGGAAACCTCAGACGTGTTTTCTGCACTTGGACCGCCGGACGTATTTGCGTCGGCTTCGGAATTGATGGACATCGACGACTCCATGTCTATCATGGGTTCTTGGTCGTTCGACCAGCCCGTAGTGAATGGTAGCAGCTTCATTCAAAACGGGCAAAGTATTACGCCAATTGCCACATCACATTCATCAATTGACTTAAGCGTCTCAGCATCGCGAACCGCTGACTTTCTCAACACACCATCTGCCGTGTCTCCTGCCACATCCCCATCTGGGTCCTCAATCCAGATGCGGTTGAGTAGCATGTCTAGTGTCAAGGTCGCTAGGAGCATACCATCTTGTGACTGTTTTACTCAGTCACTGAATCTTTTGGACGCACTTTCATCCTGTGCATATGCTCGCTGCACCAGCACTACTACCAGTGGCTCAGAAAAGACATTGAACCTAAATTCGGCAAAGGAGCTACTGATGGAGAATAAAAAAGGCATCGATACCGTCAGTACCGGACTTGCTTGCCAGACCTGTGTTGAGGACGGCTTTTCACTCGCAATCTTTAATATTGTCATAGTAAAACTGTTAGGTCGCTATGCGACCATTTCGCAAATGCAGGTTCAAGAAACGAAATCATCAACTGGACAAGTAGACTATACGCCCAGACACGAGAAATGGAGTGCTTCCAAGACACAGGATCATGATAAGTTGCTAGATCATGGCTTGAAAATCCCTCGAGACGCCGTTAGTAATCGCCGCACCGCCGCCCAGTTAGTGTTAGGCGAGCTTCATGGCGTACAGCGCTTAGTAAACCAACTATCTTTGAAACTTGAACAATTCAGGAAAGAAGGTGATAGAAATAACATGTCTGGGGCGCAATCAAGATCCCATGATAAAACGAAAACAGACACATCGGAAGCGAAACCGAAGCCTCTGTCGGGCGACACCTTGGCACAAATGGTAATTGATATCCGGAGGAGCCTCATTACCCTATCTGCAGATATGATCAAGAGCTTGCGACAGTATTGAGTGTAGGGGCCATGGAGCTGACTGATGTCTTGTGCTATTTACAGTTTCTGCTACTAGAGCGCGTGGTCATATGGACGTGTACTTCTCGTGCTTATAGTTTTTGGTTATGAGGTGTTGTTGTTTGATAGAGACTGGCTGTGACCGACTGGAACTCATTCTATCCTAATGATAAACTGGAAATCAACCCTACCTATTGTTAATATGACCTCTCTCAGAATAAGTGGTTTTACATACTCCTCTAGTATTCGACGGACTGGTTCAGCCTTGTCTAGCAAAACGCGCAGTAGTTGGCACAATATTAGTTTACGAAACCCTGAACGTGTTTTCTGGTGTGTCTTTCAGACTTCTCACCAGGGCTGTTTGGCGATTTCAGTTTTGTACTGCGTTAAGTAAGATGAATTCTCTACAGTTCGTCCAGATCTTGCAGGATGACGTGGCCGAGCGCAGCATCAGGAGCTTCAGTGTCTCGGTGTGGTTGTGCAAACTTGGTGTTTTCTGCTTTTATGTGCGGTCGGACGAGTATTAGGCGCAGTTGATTAATTTTGTATGCTAGCAAACCAGATTACGCTACCCATCGCTCCTCGTACGTTTCGAGCTGGTAATTGTCCACTTATAGCCCCTTTCGCTGGTTAGTCTCGGACGTGAGACAGCCCCCGAGTAGTGCCACTCATGGTAACCAACACAGCTAAGATAGTAATAGCACTAGGACAATAGCTATTCGCATTGATACGCTGTGAGATGCTGTATGATATGCGATTGTCAGTTTCTAACAGCCCGTGACAGTGGTTTCTGTCCATTCAGATCTGCTAATGCAACATCAACGTCATGCTCTCTGGTTTAGACGCCGCCGGAGCCCTCATTGGTTAGAAATCCACTATTGTGCCTTGAATTGAGGTCAATGGAAAGCCATGTGTTCAACGCAAAGGCCCACTGCTGTAAAATGCTATTGTTGGAATATCCCGTCAAGGCACGTGGACACATCACGTGGTCACCCTAGCGCGCCCCCTTTTATACGGCGCGGGCATAGATACTCTTCTTCTTCTCCTCTTCCTAGATAACCCATAGACCAGATGAATTGAATTGTTTTGCAAATTGTTTTGCTTCACCTTCCGGTATCAATACCTCATCACCCGAAGCCCTGTGCTTCCTACAGCTATTCGTATCCACGACACGGTAACCCCCATGATTCTTTCTCCATCCTGCGGCAGTCTTATCGCGACGCGGAGGCTGATAATTTTGGATAATACAAGACATGATAATAACTTGCTTATATAACATTTAGTGACCTGACACTTTTGCACCTTTGGTGCAGCGGATATTTCATCTGATAGTTATGAGCCCGGGAGGGTAGCACTTAGGCTAACCTATAGCTTCCGGGAAAATACGCTAATTAGCCACACATGTTATCTCATGTGTTAAAGGTTAAGAGTTCGAGTCCAGGTCTTAGCTGCCCGAAGGAAGTAGCCCATAGGTGAGCGGTTTATCGAAAGAGCTGCCTGAGGATTTCCACCTATAGGCGAGTGAAGCAGGAAATCCAGCTCTTTCTGCCTTCCCTGAGGGGGTGTGTTGGATAATATAAGACGTTATAATAACTTGTTAACATAATATTCAGTGAGCTGAGACTTTTGCACCTTTGGTGCAACGGATATTCAATCTGACAGATAAGCGGCCGTATTCTACAACCAGGCCGTCAGTAGAAGCCTCTCAGCGGCATTGTGTCATGCATTCAATCAATTGGTCTAAATTCTGCTCTTATTCGGGCAGAAGGCTGCGACCAGTACAATAAACCACACCTACCACTAACTGAGGGATCTCAAATATTATTCGGTTGCCAATCAGCGCAGGAGTGGTTCGGAAACGGAAATGGAGGTATTGAGAATGGGGGAGGCGTACCCGAAGCGTCTCAATCTGTAACCGGTGTCGTTATTTGAGGCGAAGCGTCTGAAATGCAATTTGATCCTCTTCTTGAAAATAATCGTGGATACTTTGTCGCGTCCACTGCACTCCGGATGCTTGCATTGAGATGATGCGGGTGGAGGAGCTAGCCGTAGATGAGCTTGTCGAGAAGCGACGGTCAACGGCGCGTTTCGTAGGACCTCGCTCAACTTGACGCCCAATACATGCTGAAAAATTCAGGGGTTTGCGCCGACGGGTCATGATGGTTCAAATGCATCACACTCAAAGCCAGACACTAAAGAAGGGAAGGGGGACGCTGACATCCGCTCGAGCAGTGTGGGGAGTGGCAAAACAGTCCTGACGCCGCCTGCTTTTTGCAGTGCTACGATGACAGAAGACTGCAATGATATCCAAGGTGGTGACTTTATATGAGGTATTTCCTCCATTGCTGCATTGTAATCCAAAGCTTACTATGCATGTCCGCCGACGTTGCTGATTGGCCAGGCTCTGAAAAGGCTGATGTTATTAGCAAAGAAAGCCATCCGTATCCCTGTAGGAGCGGAAAAATGACGCAAGGAGGGTTACTCCCGGTTCCTAGGGGCCCCGCCGAACTTTTGTCTCCGCTGCTTGCTTGATCTCATTTTGCTCCGTCTCGGTACCGAGAGCGTGATCACGCGCGGACTCACCTGAGAGGAGGCTTATGATGATCTACAAATATGGTCAAGCTAACGTATAAATACGTGATACCACTTGTTATTTGCCCGTACTATTCGCATTACCATCCATCATGATGATGTTTTTAATCGCGCAATTATGCACGTTGCACTTGTCTTTTGTAAATGCAGCTGTCGTTTCCAGACAAATACGTCTTGCTGACCGCGAATATTTCGTCCCCGCAACACCCGCATGGAAGTTGAACTGTGCCAACAAGTGCGGTTTGGGACTTCAAGATGAATTCGTCCCATTGACTGTGATCCGGTTACATGGATCGGTCGACCCGTACTCTGTTCGGGAGATGTTTGGCGTATACAAAGACACTGATGATGTATGGGGGCCAGAGTTCGCGAGAAGTAAGCATCCTCGAGCCAGGCGTCGCGCCGCATCCGCTGATTGAGCTAGCGTTGTACATACAGTCTGGGGCTGGCTACGCGAGCGATGGCTTGCGACGCCAGTTGGCCTCGGAATACAATGTCTCGAAAGTCATCATTCAACATACGGCCGAGAAAACTGCAATCGGGCCCTATTTTGTGCATGCAGCAACAGGAAATGTGTATCAAGCATACCGCCTCTATGCAGATACCAACCAAGCTTTCGTTCAGGTACTTGTCCTACCATCCGTATAGCTGAGCTTTTCACTGAGAATTTTCAGTCGACATATCAGGATTCAAATAGGGAGCATTATCCTCTAAGAGCAGCCATTGCATCTGCAGCTGGGTTGACTATCGCCGTTCCTTCTCGTTTATACGCCGCGCCCTCCCCTGAGAAGCCTCTCGCAGGAGTACGTATTGCCGTGAAGGACCTTTTTGACCTCAAAGGCGTCAAGACGGGCGGCGGTAACCGAGCCTATTACCAAACAAGCTCCGTGCGAAATAGAACAGCCGCCTCCGTCGAAAGACTAATTGATGCTGGCGCCATCGTGGTGGGGAAGACCAAGTTATCCGAATTTGCTTTTGGAGGGCCGTATGTAACAGACCATATTGACTATCTGTTACCGTTCAACCCGCGGGGCGACGGACGCAATTCTCCAAGTGACAGCTCTGGTGGATCCGGAGCAAGTGTGGCGTCGTATGAATGGCTTGATGCATCGCTAGGATCCGACACAGGGGGCTCTATTCGTGGCCCGGCAGCATGGAACGGCGTGTACGGCAACAGGCCATCTCATGGAGCTGTCGACCTAGCCGGAACCATCCCTCTGAGCCCATCCATGGACACAGTTGGGACGTTGACTCGGGATCCTGAGCTATGGAACACCATAAATAACGTTCTTTACGCGGGTGCCTTTCAGAAATATCTTGACCTCCCTAAAAAGATACTACTTGATCCAGAAAGCTCCAAGCAGATCAGTTCACTCAGAAGCCAATATCCCAACATCACGGGCGAAATCGACAAATTTCTCAACAAACTCACTCAAATTATGTCTGGCAAGATATCCACCTTTTCAGTCGATGACGCCTGGAACAAATCCACACCTGCAGCATTCAATACGACGCGTCTTGCATCTGCTGTTGATCTCATATACAGCAAGCTCACGCTATATGAGCAATGGAACATATTTGGGAAGGACTTTGTGAAGGAGTATATGGAGACTCACAGTGGAGATTTTCCACCCATGCTTCCAGCTATCAGGCAGGGATGGGTTATTGTCAATGCTTCTTTAACGCAAAGAGGCCACCAAGGAGATCTTCGTGACAAGGCTGGTGTCGCGGATTGGGTCGCTAAGAACTTCCTTGTTTCTGATACAAAGACATGCTCCAATGCCCTTTATGTTTATTTTACGTTTCCGACCACTTCCTACAAGCTAGATGTGGCGAAAGAGTAAGTCATCCTTCCTCCTCCCTGCTTCAAGTTTCGGAGTACCCAAACAGAGCACTAGATTTAGAGGCACAGAGATCATCAACCCAAATCTACGAGTCAGTACTAAAATTTCTGTCAGTATCTCGAATCCATCTATTGCGGGCCTCCAATCCACACTGCTACAACAAAAGATTCAGCTTCTGACAATGAATGTCACGATTAACTGCAACACAACGTTGGGGTCAGAAGAGTTATGCAAGAATTCTACAAAGATATTGAGTGATGCAACTACAAAGCCTGTCAATCCCGTATACGTTGGCCGTCTTGCATCGATAGCTGATTTACCTGACTACACAGTACCTCTCGGCAGTTTCGATCTAGGGGAACTGACCTCTTCAAAGTCAACTCTAAGAAACCAGAGTCTTCCACTGGCAGTCAACCTTGTCGCCGCTAAAGGATGCGACTTGATGTTACTGGATCTCATTCATAAACTTTATCGACGAGGAGCGATTAGAGGAGCTGGAGTGGGCTCCATAATATAATATCAGTGAGGTCTAGGTCACTAAGTCAGGATGTGAATATTAGTTACTCCGATGGCATAACGAGATATATCAAGATATAATATTTTCAATTAATAATGATGTTCGAGTGTGTCATTGTGTGACATTCGTATGGGGGAAAAAATGTCGATAAATGGCCACAGACTAACATCCCGGAGTGACTCCGATTCAACATGACGCTCGTGGCAGACTAGGCAACTACGAGGTCTCGCCTACCTAGTATACATTAACAGAGAGACGTGTAAGAGTTTTATGGCTCGTGATGTTCCATGCTTGGCAACTTTCCTCCAGCTACTAAAAAAAGGATGTTAAATCGTACGTTGGGCCTCGCTCTGCGTCGTCATGCCGCTGGATATAAGCTGGCCAGCTACGGAGTAGCCTCTGCTGTTACGTTATCGAGGATAGAGCAACTGCATAGGTGGAAAGTTGGCAGGAATAAGTAAATTTTAACTGAATTAATATTGTTAATAATAATCGATGCCTTCTACATTAAAGGGAAATTCCTTTCTATTTATTCCTAGATCCGTACTTTACTAAAGCAGTAAGTTTCTTAACATTTTCTAGTTAATAGGGTTTACAAAATAAACTAATATATATTAGTCGTATATTTTTGAACTATGTCTAGTTGCATAGCTTCTTATAAAATACGTCAACTGCGCATTATGGCGAAAACCAGAGATTCCCTCGCATCCGTTAAGAACATGTCATCTCACGGATTGGAGGCTCGTCGTCGATGTCGCCCTGTACAATCCAGTACCCCTCACCCACGGTCCCACCAATACTGCGAGACGTCGCATGCGGCGGCTTGGGGTACGGGCTAGAAAATCTTGTCGCAAGAGGTTCGTCGACAGAACCTACTTCGGTTAAAATATGACTGCCATCAAGATTGCGCCATATCTCGATTGGAATACATGAGAGTTTTGGGACGTTCATCCGTTCTATGATCGCCAGCTGGGTGGCTTCGTAAAGTGGTGTGAAAAGGCTGCGTGAAGGCGAAACAGTAAACTGATCAAGGCTTGGTTTATGGCGCTTAACAAATTCGTCAATGACTTTAAGGACAACTTGCAAGCTGGGCGGGTCTACCACGACCCTGTCTGCCGTGAGTGCCAGGTGTAGACGTGCGAGATTATGGAAGTCGGATGACAGCATGGCGAGAAGGCTCTCCAGATGGCTTACTTCCGAAACTACTTGAGAATTAGAGCTTCGGTGCAGCTTGAGCGGGCACGTAATCACAATTGATGAAATTTCAGAAAGTCGCTGGGGTAACAGAAATTGAGGGAGATGTGAAAGCAGTATCTGGCCAGACATGTGTATAGTATTCGTCTTGTAAAGAGCATGGATGCCTTCCATGTAGCTTCATGACTCTGTCAGTAAGGAAGCGGGAACAGAAAAAATCTGGAGCAAGTTTCAAAGCTTGGCAATGCACTTACGCTTGCCGACAGCTCAGAAGCCACCCCATAGCTCCAATCTGGCACTTTGAAGGATATACTCCAGGCCAAAGCTTGCAGTTATGCGGCGCCCCATAGCGACAATGATCATCTCCAGGCTGCGCAGCTCCTCCTCTGAGCCTGTCTATCGGACTGCTCAAATGTTCAGGAAGCGGACGGTGGCATACGGAGCTCCACCATTGCCAAGACTTGGGCCTTCTAGTATCCCAGTTCACTCTGGGCGGAACGAACGAATGCACGTCGTCGGCATTAATGCCAGCGTGGCTAGAGAGCGGTCGCGCGCCGGGCTCACGAGAAGCGACGGGATGCACAAATGACAAGTCCATGTGCACGATGCGCCCGCCAAAGGCTAGGATGAGTATGTATTGTCGTACCTCTCGCGGAAGCCTCTCAAAGAATGGGGAACCAGCCGCCAAATGTTCTTTGGAAGGAGAGGGTGTCAAAATCGTCGGTCGGGTGCCGGGGCGGAAAGGTAGGTCTGTCGCTGTTATAGCTTCATTCCCGTCTCCCTGGCCCGCCGTACGACTGCCGCGCTTTCTTTGAAGCCAAGTTTTAATTCTGGTCTTCATGGTGGCTCGGCGAGGAACACGGTGCGACACAGCAATTCGGTGGCGCTGTGCCAGTCACGGAGATGGGTTGAGATGCAGGGTTAGATGGGTCTCTGGCTGAGGGGTCCAGGCTGTTTTTATAAGTTGGGGTGGGTTCCAGATGCCGAGTTTCAATTTACATTGACAGTGCTAATATTTAATAAAAGACTGTGTCGACAATTTTCTGTGATATGTCCCTGCTACACATACAAACACAGTGCACCGTTGAGGGAATGGCTGATCATGCAAAATAACCTGGACTGTTAAGAAAATGCAAGTCAAATAATGCTATTCAGGAGTACGTGTTGGGGTATGGAAAAGATGGTATGCCGTGATCAGCAGTGCTGGGTACGGTTCACGGGTCATTAAAAAATCAGATCTACACATTTTATCACGATATGCAACTGTCAATCGTAAGTTTGGTAAAATTGCAGCAATCAAAATTATTAAGAATCGGCCAAAACTTCTATTTAGTTGGCATCGGAGGTCCACTCGTAATTGTTGTCACTGGTCCAGCGACACCGATGCAGTAGTAGTAGGCCGGCCAAAGGTTCCCGCACTCTTGGCCAACCGCCGGATTCCATTCAACAAATTGGCTACAAGAAAGTCAGTTTCAAGTCACATCAATGGCGAGTTTACTTTGTAACTTACGCTAAGCTCACTCCAGCAGACTGGGCCATCGACCAACATAGATCGCCAGGTTGCATAAGGTAGAATCGTCGGCACTGAGAAGTCATGCCCTCGCGGGTCGGGGAAGGGGTACTAATTGGAGTAGAACTGGGACTCGTGCTAGATGCGGAAACCTTGGCTGAAGTTGTTTTAGTTCCGGTTTGGATCGGCGGCGGAGTGCTTGTTGCACTACTAGAACCGACCGCAACGCAGACATAGTAGTCGGCTGCCAATCCTTTACAGTCGGAACCGAGAGCCGGATTCCAGGTTCTCAGACTGGTCTCACTGATACCATTGGCTGCGGCGATGGACTTGCAGGTATCAGTTTGAGATACGAGCCAGTAGTTGGAGCAGTCCTTTGCGATACCGGACTGTGTTGGTCTGCTACTTTCTGGCCCGGTGGGCTGCGGCGCGCCGCTGCTTCGTGTGGTTGGTGTGCCTGCCTTGCCAACGCAGTACCAAGTGTTTTGCTTAATAGCTGTGCAATCATCAAACACCGAAGGATTCCACTTGATGAAGTCCTCGCGTTTAAACGTGCCAAACATGCTGGCAATGACGTCGCAGGTATCATCAACTGTCGTGCGGTACCACGACTTGCAATCACCAGGACTATTATTAGGAACCGGCGACGGCGTAGCTGTTACGGTGGGAGGCATAGGATAGTTGTTGTCGAATGCACCTACACAATACCAATTATCCAGCCAAAGACCAAAGCAGTTGCCTTTCAGGACCGGGTTCCAATCAAAGAATTGCTTCTCCGTGATATAGCTGTACATGCTGAGGATGGTTTGGCAGTTTTCATCCG
This sequence comes from Conoideocrella luteorostrata, assembly GCA_032433595.1. Classification (NCBI taxonomy): domain Eukaryota; kingdom Fungi; phylum Ascomycota; class Sordariomycetes; order Hypocreales; family Clavicipitaceae; genus Conoideocrella; species Conoideocrella luteorostrata. The sequence continues at coordinate 52,224 of JASWJB010000160.1, forward strand.
CAGATACCTTGTGGAAGTTCTTACAATTTGAAGGCATGGGGCCTTGAGATGGTACTGGCGAGAAGCTTGAGTTGGCCGTAGGGAAGACTGTAGTGTGGTGAGATGTCGGCGGCGGCGGCGCCGTAAAAGGTGGCGTTGACGAGGACCACCCAAGATCTGGATTCTCCCCGATGCCACGCATGCTCACGCAGATCCAATAATCAGCGTATAGTCCTGAGCAGTCATCATGCAGTTCAGGGTTCCATTTGTGTCTGTTGAGCAGATAGTCAGTCAACACCATTTTACGCTATGAATTGGTAGACCCGCTGAAGACTCGGGATTTTGATTGAGGAAGAAGGGGATTACTCACAGCTGCTCAATTGTAACATATCTTCCATATCTGTTCAAGATGCTGTCACACGTGTCTCCAGCCACGACAAAATGCCAGCGGTTACAGCCCGCCGGTTGCCCAGACTGGGTCGCCTTCGGCGGCCATTTGGTTTCGGTTAATGGCGTAGTGATGTTCCACGTCGTGATGGGCTCACGAGTCGAATACGTCAAGTTTTGCGTGGTGGTCATTGACGTGGTAATAACTTTGGAGCTTGAAGTTGACGTGGTGGGTTTAGAAGTGACTTTAGAAGTGCTAGTCGTGGCCCTCGGGCCAATTCCTACGCAGTAAGCATTCCCGAGCCAGAAGTTCGTAATACAGTCGCTCGAAACCGCTGGGTTCCATTCCAAGAACTTTGCACGAGTGATGCCATATTTTTTTGGAACGGTATCGCAGGTATCGCCCTTTACGATGGTGTGCCAGGCATTGCAGTTTGCGGGCTGGCCCTCGTGGACAGGACCACCTGGACTCTTATCCTGGGCGACGGCAATCTGCAGTTGAGACACCAGCAGGAAGAGAACAGATGCAGCGCGAAATGCCATTGAAGCTGACGTTTGGACAGTTTCTCTCCTTCTTTGTGTCTGTATTGCTGTTGTCCGAGACGTGAAACCCGTCAAGATGAAGGTCGGGGATGGAAAGGAAAACACCAAGGCAAAAAGACAGGCAGGCGGATACGTCAGAGAACGGACTCAAGACAGCTCCCAGGTAAAAATTATGAGATAATAGCAAAGATCATGGGACATTGGACAAACTTGGCACACTGCGCTGATAACCAAGGGAAGAAAGGAGTGGCAGCCATGTCATCATAGAGGAGCCGAACAAGAAGCTAGAAGTGGAACAGGCAGTTGCCACCCCACCGATGACCCAGAATGTAAGAGATTTTTCGAACCCTTGTTGCTATTCTCAGATTTTGCAAAGCGAATTCAGGGCAGAATTCCCAATTCACCCATGTGATCCGGGGGATGTGGCTGCAAAGCTGACCACTCAACGTTACCAGAGACATATGACCAGGAAATAATAGCTTGTCGGGCCGAAAAAGAACTGATAAGCGAGTAATGCATAGGGCAAGGTGCGGCTCAATAAGCGCTAGTCAGAAAAATGCAGTCAGCAACTAGTTTTGTTTTTTAGTTTAATGTATGTTATGCGGCAAAGAGGCAACCTTAATTTCAACGTTCAAAACGAAGCGACCGGATTGGTAGGGTGTTCTTGGAAAAGGTACTTGTACCGATACCTTCACCCACTTGACCCGTCCGGTGGAGGCGCCACGCGCTACTGGGGTTAGGGTTATCCGCTCCTTGCCGAGAAAGCTGAACCCTCCTCCTGATCGAGACCCTGATTTTTAACGGCCTTCCTGGACTTGGCAATGGAGCTTCAGCGGGACTTAGCAGAGACTGGACATTCCGGCCTTCTGCATCGGGAACAGGCCTGAAACGCTGAGGTGAGCACTAACAAGTACCCTCAATTCGATCCTATTTTTTTTTTTTGGTGTTTTTTAATTTTTTTTTGGGTTATGCTCTGTCGCCGTTGCGGTTTTCGGCTTTCAGACGGCGCCGCAGCCCGTTTCTCGTCGCCCAGACTTTGACCATATTCGTTCTGTCTATGCCCCCCCGCTCCATGCTCTGATCATCCAAGTAAAGGATTCTCTTTTTGCCCTCACCATAGGCGTAGGCAAAAACACCGTTGATCATGCTGTTGTCTCTTACTGCCGTTCTGGCAACCTGCTTCATGGCCGGCCCGGCCAGCGCTGGAAGCCGTCTCTGGGAAGCTCCAATCTATCAGATCCGGGGCAATGCCACCATTCACGAAAAGCGCGCTGTGTCCGTCGTCCCTGGCAGCGGGGCGGCCGATACTCGTCTCTGGCCAGACAAGACCATCACTTACGGTTTTGCGGACACAACGGCCAAGAACAAGCTCAAGGCAATGTTCGTTTCAGGCAGCAATGTCTGGAACGGGCTCAGCGCGCACGGCTTCAAGTACAAGGAGGTTTCGGAAAAGAACTGCAAAAGTGACCGCATGAACTGCTTGCTGGTGCATTACAACGCCAATGGCCTCCTGAGCTCGACGGTCGCGAAGCCGCCCAAGGTGGCATCCGACACCGACTACGAGGGTCCCACCATGCATCTCAGCGACTCCTTTGCGGTCGGCAATCGCAATCCCATCCTGAACATTGCCCATGAGATTGGTCATGCCTGGGGCCTTTACCACGAGCATCAGAACGAGGGGCGTTGGAAGACCAGTCCTGAACATGGTGGTGGACAAACCACTTGGGGCGGGTACACCGGCAACACGTTCCACACAAATCGGTTTGTCTGTCGGAATTTAAAGGACTATACGAAGAAACTTGCGGAAGTACAGTCGCAGCCTAATGCTGAAATCAACGCGGAACTCATGTGTACGAGCTTCCCGACCGCGGCGAGACTCAAGTTCTCGGCCATGGAGTGGCTGCCCGTCAACCTGGTGGGCAAGAAGGCGGACCATGACTTTGACCCGGATTCTCTTATGCTGTATCCCAGTCGTGCGGGTGGCATTGGTGATGCCTCGGAGAATTCAGATAGTCGTCTGCCCGTGTTGACGTATGCGGATGGCAGCGAGATTCCTATCCGGCAGGGTCCGTCAAACATGGACATTGCCAGGCTGGTCGAGCTCTACGGAACGACCTCTAGAGGAGCAAGTGAGCCTTACAACAAGAAGGGATCCAAGTTGGAGAATCTGTTCAGAAAGGTCAGGGCGGGATCTTCACGTGCGGGTGATACGAAAGGGGGACTTTGTTGAAGTGCTGCTCTGAGGACTATGGCGCATCTTCACGGTCGCCGTCAATATTTTTATTTTGTTTTCTCATATTTTTCATGTATCTAGTTGAAATAAGATCGAATTTCACTGAAAACAAACTAAAACTTGCGTGAAGATGCCCCTGATATGCTTGGACGTAATCGTCTCGTGGTTGTGATTATGCTAATCGTGTCTTGGTCATAAGCTTACTGTGTCCTAACGTTACTTGGAGGCTCAGTTACAATGCAAGCAGCTGCCACCCTTTGCAGTACCAAATTTACAAGCTTTTTGAGGATGGTTGAACTTAAATTCCACATTGCTACTTCTATACACGTCCTCATAACTCTGACCTGAATTCGCCTGTTCCAAAACAAGTCAACTGTGCCGTGAGATTCGCGACATCCTCCTTTGGCCTTTTGATATTTGCGCCAAGCGCATTGATCAACGTCCCGTCGTCCAAGTCAATAGCCCACACCATGGTTCTGCAATCTGTTAGTGACTTGGTCGTCTTCAGTGCATAGAATGCACGGTATGTGTGGAAAACGTACCCTCCGAGGCAGCGCTGGTTCGCATACTCGATTTTCAATTTCAACGTCTGAGCATCGTCCCACGACACCCATTGATTGGAGTCCCAAGTCACAATCTTAACGCCAGCTTTCTGATCAAATTTGACCGTCGCGCCATTTTTAATGATCTTGTTGATCTCGGCAGCTGAGAGAACACCCGGCGTGCCTGTGCATTCACCGCCTTTAGCTCCTTCGCTGAACTCACAACCTGCATCAAGACAGCCAGGGTTTTTCATGGTGAAGCCTAGCGAGGTGTCAGTTACTGTCTATGGGATTGGCAAAAATACTTAGAAACACGTACTGCGGCCGTAAAAGCCGAGGCCGAGGACGACTCGCCCAGGGTTGATGTTGTTTCGCCAGAGCAGCTCAAGAGCCTGTTGGATTTCGGTGAGATTGGTGTGCGCATGGGCATATGGCCCCAGAGACTTGACGGTAGAGTCCCAGACGCCGTCTGGCTCAGATGTTAGCTACTGTCGCAGCATATTTGGTACGCGATACTTACGGATGTCGTATGTCATGATATTGTACCAATCAAGATATGGCTCCAGTTTAATGATGTTAAAACCCTTCAAGTACCAATATGAAGCAGGCTAGAATATCTCGGTCAGTCACATTCTTTCAATTTAGCCCCCCTTAATTCAACATCTAAAAAGGTGTCAAAAGTTGTCTCACGCACAAGTGTCAATGTCAAGCCATATCGCTTATGGCCAGTAGTAAGTCTCTGCCGCAGTCTTCGCAACAAGTTGACGTAGTTGTCAAAATCCGCCGGCGTACCACCACGGTCCTCAGCCACCGGGCTATGCAGCTGTGTCAGTACACCATTGCGCTCTACTTTAGAAACAGATAGAGTCAAACACTCACTATTCCCAGTCCAAATCCACGCCATCAAAATCATTCACCTGAAGGAAATTCATCAGCGACTCAAAGAAGGCATCTTGCGCCGACTCAGACTTGGCCAGATCCGAAAAGGTTGTTCGATACGGCCCGGGGTCATTCATGGCCCAGCCCCCAATGGCGATCCAGACCTGCAAATTGTTCTGCTTGGCCTTGAGAGCAGACACGCGCTTATATCTCGACGCGGTGCCTGCGTCCATGACATCCATGCGGAATGTTTTGGGGTTAATAAGCGCAAAGGCAAAATTAATATGGGTATAATAGCCTAGTGGAATATCCTCGGGTTCCATGTTACCACATGGTCTCTGGTAATTCCAGCCCTCGTAATACCCAATAGTCCTCTTGTCTGACGTCCGCTGCTCCTGGCTGCATTGCGGCGATGCGACTGCGGCACCTCCGCAGAAGTCGGCCGTTGTGCCACAGAATCCGAACTTGCTGCAGCAAACATTGAGCGGGCATTTCGTAGCATTAGACCATTGCGCGCCCCATCCAGGATCGCACTCGCTCTTGTAGTTGCAAGTGGAATGACAGTCCTTGCCGCAAAAGTCAGGTCCAAGGCCACAAACGCCGACGCCTTGTTTATCGCTATATTCTTCACATCAGTTTTCGAAACGTACAATTTTGAGCTTCAAGAGCTGGGACTTACAGCTTGCAGCAACCAATCTTACATTGCCTACTAGCCGTGCAAGAGTAGTCATTCTCCTCCGCCGCAGCAGCTACCTTCATCATCTGAACGGCATCATTCTTGGGCGCATCCACGATTTTCTTTTCCAACACATGCGTCTCGGCTTGGCCAGCAAAGGAGTCAAGGTTGAGAGCACGACAGCAGGAAGCAAGGCTCAAGCCTACGCATAGAAATCGAAGGGCCATTTTGCGATCTGCTCACCTCAAGCGTCGCGAAAAGAGTAATGAGGGATAGATTGTTTGAACAAGAAGGGTGGTGTGAGTGCTATTGTAAATTGTAATGGAATGACTAGAACACGGCATTCCCCGGTCACTCGGGCCGAAATATTGCGAGGGATTCTGGATATATCGCGCTGCTTCCAAGTTCCTGGAAAGTCTGATGTATCGGTACATCTTACATCCCCTGCTAGCAGCCCCAATATAAGCTGCCAAGGAATTTTATTGGGGCACCCCTGCATTAAGGTACTGAGTCACGTTAACTCTCTTGGCAACTGTAAGCACTAGCTACCGGGCTGATCATGGGGCGCGAGGGATTAACCATACTGTTGTGCATAGAAGTTTCGCTAACACGAAAATGGCTATTCGCGCGCGGCATATAGCATTCGCCACTTACCTGGGTTGCCAAGATCTTACGGCCGAGAAGTTTGGGGCCAGGAAATTGCAGGAGTTGTCAGCCAACGGAAGTTCCGCTTGAATTGGCGGAGTCCCTCTTTTCTGGAGCCGTCTTCAACTCATCCTCGCTCTTTTCTCTAGATTGTTAGACTCGTTCATGAGTGTCAGTCCTTTTGACTGTAAGACAACTCTGGCATTCTCAATTTCTCTTTCACCATCTGTGAATCTGCACACCTCTCAAATGTCTCTGTCTTCGAGGCTTGCTGGGCTGCTAGCCATCAGTAGTGCCGTTCAAGCCTACATCCCGTCACTTAGAAACAGTCATGATGCTGCCGTAAGTATCTCATTGGGACAGGAACATTCTAGAAGGGCCAATGACCCCGCGGACTTCTCATGGGTTAAACGATGGGCGGCCATCGGTGACAGCTACACGGCTGGCATTGGTTCTGGTGTTGCAACAGGCAACATGCTCTACGAGGAGTTGAGTATCACCCTCCCGAACGGTCTGATCAGTGGTCACGGAGACTGGTACTGTGCTCGATATGACATGTCATATCCGATGATCATGGACAGACTACTTGGAGGGCAGGTTGAAGATTTCCAGTATCTTGCGTGCAGTGGCGATCGCAGCCAGCAAATCTACCAGCAAGCAAAGCAGCTCAAGGGCTCATTAGACTTGGTTGTCATGACGGCAGGCGGAAATGACCTCTGTCTAGTAAGTTTACGTCAAATATCCCATATCAACTCAGTTGAAACATTCGCTTACCATTAGTTTTCACACAGGCTGGCATCATCTCAAGCTGCATTCTGTTATCATCCAGAGCTCATGATGAATGTGAGACAGTCATCTCCAAAGCAGAGGCAAATGCCAAAAACATCATCAAGGGCAATATCAAAGACATTCTCTATGCACTGAATGACAAGATGAACAAAGATGGCGTTGTCGTCGTGAATGGATACGCGGAGTTCTTCAACACCGACAACGAAGACTGCGCGAATCAGTCTTGGGACTTCTTCTGGTGGCTTAAACCCATCCGAAGTGTCGAGAAGCTGACCCTAGAGCGTCGCAAGCGCTTCAATAAGCTCGTCACCAGCATCAACGGCGCCATTGCTGAAGCTGTCAACGAGGCTGCCGCTGATGACAGCAAAATCAAGTACAAGGTTGGCTTTGCCGACTGGAACAAATGGGTCTACGAAGGCGTTGACGGCCAAATGTGCTCTACCAAGAGCAATGGTGACTACCCAGACCCGAACCAACCGGACATGCAGTTCATCAAGCCTGACACTCATCCCTGGTTCAACTGGGCTGATGACATCAGAACCGAATTGCGCAGACGTGGGCCCAGCAAGAATGAGAGACGGGTCCTGGAGAACATGAGGGCTCAGTACGAGAATAAGTTCAAGCTTGACGAGCGCATCTATGATTCTCCCCTCTACAAGAGCGTCAATCCCCCAGCCATTGCCCGCAGCATTCTGAGCCGCCGCGATCCACAGGCACCGGGCTGCCCAGGCGATGACAGCTGGGACAAGACCCGTGGGCTAGGTCTGCCCAATAAGATCGGAGCCAATTTCCATCCCAACGAAAATGGCCATCTGACCATTGCCTCGTTCGCACTGGCAGAAGCAATGGATCTTCGTTCTCTGGTTCTAGGCGTCGGCTCGCCATCATGCGAGCGAAAGGACCAGTTCAAGTGCTGGTCAGGCGATAAGTCCAAAGCTTACGCAATGGCAGACCGTCTTGATGCGCACTACGAGGATTTCTGTAACAGCGTCAAGCAGCCAGACCACACCACTGGCTGGCACTTTGACAAATCTTATGATGAGGGCACGCCAGATGAGCACTGGTTTCACATCGGTCTCAGCGATAGCGCTGGCGACTTTGACAAGGGCGAATGCATAGAGTCCATGAAAGCCCTTATTCACAACTGCGACACAAACAGTAAGATGAACTGGAAGTTTGGCGGGCAGTACGTCCGCGGCGAGCACACCTACGAGGTCAACATCAAGCGACATAATCGGCCGTACCCGCCTCCAAACGAGGCTGTGGGGCGGTGCGAGGGCTGGTATAAGGTCTTTTTCGGCTCCTACGAGATCGAGGGAGGTGGTTTTTCTACATGGGACTACGGCCAGAAGACAATGATACCGAATATGAATGGGTGTTATGGTCTTGGTACTACGAAGTGGAAGTTCGATTATTATGATGAGCCTACCAAGGATGGATATGAGTGGAAGGCTACGTTCCATACGCCTATTTGGGTGAGGGCGAGGTGCTTTAATAATAACAAGGTTGTGAAGGGAGCGGGTGGGTGGACTAACGGATGTAAAGGAAATGATTAAAGATGGAGTTGACTTGTTGCATTCATTTTCTGTTGATAACTACCATGATGTTTAAGCATCGGAAAATATATCTTAGTTAGCTTGGCTAGTCTGTGGTAGAGTTTCGCAAAGCGATTCGAACGTCTAATTCAAGACTAGCTTGAGCTTCAAGGCGAAGTCTTAGCAGCCCCACACAATAATGCGATCCACAATGAGTCACCGACACCTCCCTTCATCATCTAGATCAGTCATCGTGAACCACGACCCGCAACTGAATTCCGCCATCTTTTCTTAGCCAAACATCTCTAGGCTGACCATCAAGAGGCACATAAGAACATCATATGGTTGAATGATCAGTTGCCCAGCATGGCGGTCATCATCCGCAAAGAGACACCATCCGACGTGATGGGAATAGAATACCTGACCAGACAAGCCTTCCGCGAGCGGCCCAATAAAGAGGAGCAGATTGTCAACGACCTTCGCGCCGCGAAAGCCCTCAAATTGTCCCTCGTAGCCGCCTTTGAAAAAAATTCAGCTCCCAATTCCAATGAACCGCAAGAACAGGACGAAAGCATCGGAAGAGGACAGATAGTAGGCCATGTCGCATTTTCACCAGTTCGAATCACAGCAACGAACTTGAACTCAGAGAATGACGAGAACAGACAAGGTTGGATTGGGTTAGGTCCACTGTCCGTTGACCCAAGTTACCAACGGCAAGGCATCGGGACGAGACTCGTCCAGACCGGTTTGCAAATGGTAAAAGATAGCGGGGCGAGAGGATGCGTGTTGCTTGGTAACCCGAGATATTACGAACGCTTTGGATTCGAAAATACTAGCAACTTGAGGGTGGAGGGTGTGCCGCAGAAACATTTTATGGTTTTAGCGTTTAGGGACACAATTCCGCGTGGCACTGTATCCTTTCATGACGCATTTTCGCAGAGCATGTAAAAAGGCACTACGTGCTCAGAGCGCAGTCGAGTTTCTTAGGTATTTTACTCCGTGTACGTCAAAGGGCTGTTGTACTGTAAAGTTAAAGAGCATGTAGTCTTTGCTTCAAGTTATGATAGTTCACTTTTTCAGGTAACTAGTTCTTGTATTCGAGCCTCTAGAGATTTACTTGCCTAGAAGCCGGCTGCTCGAAGGGGCAATGTGCATTTTCATTACCCTACTAACACCGCTAGCCGCCGCCATCATCATTTAATTGCCTACATCATCGTTGATGATATGAATTCCTAGGTAATAACGAAGATCAGAGAAAGAAACCTATTACTACCGGAGTGTTAAGGCACACTTATGGGCACAGGGTCTTACTCCTGGCGCAACTCTTCCCAAATGTGCATCTAGCAACCCACGTTAGATATCTAGATGTCCAGTATTCACCGGACGTCATGTACATCAACTCAAGGAGGCGAGGGGATATACCCTTCATTGTTACATGTAGCTATCAATATGCCTGCGGCTCTTCGACGTGTTTGCATCTTTCCGGATATGACGCAGGCGAAGCCCGATGGCACAAACAAGTCTCCTTCAGCGGTCTAATATGAGTCAAGGACAGATGTGGCAGCAACAGGCATTCCGTTCGGGCTGACAAAAGTCTGGCTTGTCACAGTGGGAAGTTAGGTAGTTAGTTCTTGGACAGGGAATGAGTGGGTGGGCAACTAGCTGAATAGGAGGCGAAAGGGTCAACTGGTACCGGCTGCTAACCGCGGCAGGTTCCAAGCGACCTTGAGGTATACGCAGGCAATTTAGCGCGATCGACTGACTGCTGGGTCGGCTCAATTAAGCGATCAAGTTCCCATCGTTCGATAAAAATGGGCCTGTTGATGTAATGAACCCCGGCAAGACCGATACCGTGTCAAGCAACATCTAACGGAAATTTTTGGTGCCTGGTGGCTGCCTCGATCATTAGCTTCTACTTCCCAATACTGTCAGAAAGAACGGGCATCAAGACAGGTGTCCAGACAAGTTGCCTCAGGCAGGATGCAGGGACAAGATTGTCTCAGCTAATAGGGGTACAGAGGGATTTGGACAGGTCTATTGGAGGAAAAATTCTGTGTTTGACAGCATCATCGTCAACAACAGACATCATCAACATACATCAATTTGGCACCCTAGTATTCAATACAATAAACACACCTCCAAGTATGGGTTCATAACCAGAAAGCAAAATATTTGCATAAGTCACGACCTCTTCCTCCCTGCCTCAGGCACCCGGACACCTGTCCGATTCAACAAAAGCTCTGTTAATTCGCAACCGTTCCTGCAACTGAATAACGTGTTGTAATTATCTCATCGATCTCTCGTTTTGCCCATGGTGACCCGCAATGTTCAGTAACCTTCAGAATAGCTTCAGAGGAGCGTGACAACAGTCAGGGAAACTCTCTTACGGTTCAACGAGATTCGCGAGCCATTGCGCGGGCGGAACTAAATACGCAACACGGATGTAGAGCTGGGCTATTATAATGCCGTAATAGCCATATGATTAGCCACAGGACTTTCTGGTGAAAGAAGCCGCAGACATGCGGAGATGCATGCTGCCGTCTGTGGTCAGAGTGTACCGAGTTTATGAGGGAGAGTCGGATACAAATGTCGCCATTATAATCCCCATCTCTCATAATAGTGCCAGTGTTTCCTACATCTTTTTTCGACACAAAACAACACGCTCAAATTGCGTAGCAATTATCTTATATTATAACCTTTGATACCTTCTGTTAGATGGGGTGATAGCTGGGGAAGTGGGTGGTGCTCTACGGCTATTGCTCCTGGGTCTGTGAATTGCTGCTGGTAAAAGAAAAGCGAAACTGCATTATTTAGTCTGATGCATAAATACAAGAATAATCACGAATCAGAGCGCGACCGGCATGACCGAGAGTGGACTAGCCAGGTGCGAGATGTTACCGATGCATGTAGGTAAAATCATAGAGTCGCAGTTTCACATCCGACTTCTATTGCTTAATACCCGGCAAGCCAAACAGTCTCCGATGTTTAGCCATAATAGGCTGAAAACTTGGGAAAAACTGAGATTGACTTTGTCCGTACTGAATGCGCGACTCGAGATAATGAATGCATACAGTAGGACCGTTTGCGTTTCGACAGATGAACGGCTTTGAGTCTGAGATCCCGGATTTGCACCTTTGTGCCGCAACCTCTCACTGTATATCAATGCATCCTTTTCTTTTCTTTTCTTTTCTTCTAAGACAGTTTGTATAACCCCTCAGCTAATAACCTCAACTTTTTACCTTTTTTGCAACTTTGCCTCAATTTGCAACGTGGACCTCGTCGGTGGAATCCTTGTGGGGCTGTCTCGGACACTAGCTCTCCGCATTAACAGTGTATATCACTCAATATGACGTATTCAGGCATGTTCCATTGAGTACTAATACTAAAATTATGTTTACTTGCGCCGCTGGGTATGCAATGCTGCCATCGGCTAAAATGCCGGACCGGGTATAGCGCGAAGTGTTACGACTTGGGCACATTTACATGGGGATTGGTAGAGACGCAGATATTTTTTTATGCAGGGGTATGTTCATGCAGGCATGATTTTACGACTTTGCCGGAAATAAGTCTGCATCTCTTATCTTCGATGGTCGTTATTCTCGGCCGGAAGATTGTGAATCATGCAGAAGTTGAGATAATCTCGGTCGAATATTTCTAAGACGTAAAGCCAAAACACTGTTAGTATTTTAGTGTAACTTGCAGCAAATATAGATTACAGGCTAATGATGTAGGGGATATAAGCAGCGAATGATTGGCTTGATTGGTAAACCAGGTCAGGGGCCTATGTCAGCAAATATAGCTGCATTAGCGTCTCAGTCTTGGCAATTATGGATATCATGTCTGACATTAGGCTAGCCGCTATATTCAGATTAATGACTTGGGTGGTATTAGGAGTTTCAGATAAATAGTTAAGAGCTGACTAGGAACGAGTATCTTTCTACAATGGTAAAGTTCAGGTAGGTCTAACGTACATATTACGCCACTCTTCTCGCACATGAGCACCGCAAGTGCCCACGTATTTTTTGGTGATGAGCATCGTGCATGGTGGAAGGAGCTCCAGAAATATGTCATTAATTAACAATGGGTGAATGCTTTATAATTGTTTTGAATTTTTCCCCATCTATTGTTTAAGTCGGTACAATGACACCATCTCAGTAAAATATTGAATATATTGAAAGATTTTGAATTACCACCAGGTCGACGGATGTAGGGTGCATCCCGCAATGGGAGAATTTGAAGACGGTTCGGTCAAACAAGTACACCTATTCTCACCTCAGTGCCAGTTCACCGAACGGTATCTAATTGAAACGGTCCTATCTAAGCCATCCGAGTCCTACCAGCATAACGATGGGAAAATGAGCCCGTTTCACCACTCTAGAGTCCGACAACAGTGGATTCTCCTGCGTACAACGCGTCTCACGACTGTTGTCCATTGCGAGTGTCATCCTTTAGTACAAATATTTTTGTTTTTAAAAGGCCGAGTCAGATTCAAGTCAATGGATGAGTCTTGCAATTTTTTCATGATATAAATATCTGCTCTTTCCCAGTCTTCTCATCCAGCAAGATCATCGACTACTTCCATCAGCAATCGCTCACAACACTAGCCATTATAAAAAAAATTCTTTGAAAACTTTCTATAGCAATTATGACTACCAAGCCATCTCTTTGGGTCATTTGGGTAACCCTCACTTTGGCAATTTTTCTGCTCGCATGGCCCAGCAGTGCGTTGAACCCACCCAAGGGTACGGTACAACAGGCGGAAACCGCCAAGACTCGACCATTGAGATTGAATATCCCGGAAGGAAAATTACCCTCTATCTCAGAGGATGAATCTCTTTCGGTGCAGAAGCGTCAACAGTCAAGCCCCAAGGTCGTCTATCGAGGCAGTTCCAAGTCTCCTGAGACGATCAAGGAACTCGGCGGGTTTATTCCTCGAGACGAAGGTCAAACCATCACCAACAACACCTTTGGTTTACTGAACCATCACTGGGGACTATCACGCACTGCCTATAGTTCAACCTCGAGATCTTTTGGTGTAGCACTTGGCTACAGCATGAAGGAGCACGAGAGCGGGTGGATTTATAAGATCCACCCGACGCCCAACATGATTGACTTAAACGGCTCAGGGTTCAAACTCCAGTATCATGAAGAGGAGGAATTTTCCGCTTTGGGGGGGATCCGCTACGACCAAATACAAGCCTGGATGCGCATGTCATCTGAGATTTTGATGCATAGTCTATCAATGGACGACGTTCGGAAATTTCGTGAATTCGAAACGTTTGCTAAGGCGTACCCTAACAGCACGTGGACCAATAATACTGCCTATGACCATAAATACGATACGTTCGCTTCGAGTCCTGGACAACCACAGCTTGCTGGTAACAAGGATAATGTTGCCAAGTTTGGCAACAAGACTCTAGAGCAACACGCCATTGAGTTTATGAAGAAAAATGGTGGCCCCGTGGCATGGAATGGTCAATTCCCTTTGAGCTCTCTGAAAACCAAAAATGAGGAGGCTCCGCAGATGACAGAGGTTCGTTTTTCAACGTTTATGTCTGGAGAGTGAGAACTAACGAGCAGCCAAAGCAGGACCATGCCACACACACAACAACAAGCTCTCGTCAAACCATCGAGACAACTGTACTTGCCGAATACAATATCGAAGCCATTGAGCCTAAGATTTAGATGCAATATGCAAAAAGAACTGGTCACTGTTGGTCATCAGCATTTGAAGATTGCCTTGTGTCACCTGCTTTCTTTAGATAAATAGACAGCCAATGACTAAATTAGAGGGTTAGCTCGTAAATTTGATTGTCTTATTGTATTTGCCGGAGTCTTTCACTTTAATAGTCAAATGTTGTACGCATGCGCCACCCGCCATAGTTCCGAATATGTACGACACGCTTGACAAGATATGGAGCATAAAAGCCGCGACAACTTGATGTGCAGATAGTAAACATACTCAATAAAAGCTGCAGTTAGCTGCAATATGTTATAAAGTCCGTTCCACGATTTCGACTTAGTCATCTGAGCTGGAGGGTTGTTGGTTCACGTAGTGGCAATGGCGAGAGGGGGCCGCGGGGCCGACCGCCACTTTAATCCAAGATCATTGACCTTGCCCGCTATACACTGTTCACTTGCGACACAAACTGAAGATATTGTGCAGGGAAGACGGAGCTGTCGCGCCGATTAGGCCAAAAGAGGATGAAATGGGTCGCGGTACTCCACGCAGGAGACGACGGCGTTCTCGCAAGAAGACAGATATAATGTGGCACGGTCGGCTTGAAGTTCTCCGTATTCTTCTTTAGATATCCGTCGTCTAAACAGCCGGGGTTGCTAATTTGTTTAGGCTGGTAAGTGTCTTATAGAGCTCATCATCCTATCCGACCAAAAAAATGCGGAATTTGGTCATCCATAAGCTAGCTAACCGACAGCACCAGCGCCACATGCAAAGTCGGCATACACGGTGCGACGAAAGGAGCCCAGTATGCACCAACTACGAGCGACTTGGCCTTGAGTGCCTACCATCCGATTTCATTGCTGTTTTGCCCTGGAGTGGTGCTCTTTCCGCAGAGCCTTCGCATGGGGAGCAGACAGTTGCATTACCCACCGCGACGACAGCTTCCAGCTGTGCGGCCATTACAAATCCCAACGTGTCTTCAGAAGCTAGTGTTGCTGGTCTATCCGCATCAGCGATGCCGTTAAATTTGGAAAATATGGCGCCGCAATCACCAAATTCCACCGCATTATCCGCGCCGAGTAGTGCCATCATCGATCCAGATGGTAAGTAGCAAATTTGCTTAGGACCTTCCGAGCTACCTTGGCAAGATGGATGAACATATTTGACTTTGAGAACACATACCAAAGGGAAGTCAGTAAACGTGCGCTGCACTCGCGCTTTCTTCTTCGCTGCACATGTGCCTTCACTGCAAAACACCCTTCCCTTCTGGCATCCGGCGAGATTTAGATCCGAGTCGATTCACGGCACTATGGCAAGGCAAGTAAATAATTTCCTCTTACCGCCTACGGATCCAGCACTCGATCACATGAGATGTGTGTAATGATGATGAAGGAGCTCCAAATTCAAAATTGTGAGATTTGTCATCCCAGCACCTCCATCATCAGTGGACAACACTCTAGACAATGGTAGGGCTGTCTGTCCACTGCTTGAACAAGACGTTTGAGCCTGAGATGAGGCTGCGGGGCGATCCGCAGTCGGAGCGACCAGATTGCCCAAAAAGTCACATGGGTCTCCACGTGTTGAACAATTCTGACAGGATGGGTGCTCTTCGCTGTACTATGACATGAACATACACTGCATTAGCTTGTCCCTTTTAAGCAGTCGCGGTTGTCTCGTACTTTGACCTTCCTTCTTTTGCAGTTCCGGCAGCCGCTCCTGGACTTGACATGTGCACGTCGAAGTTGCTCTCCTGATGTTGATGTTACCATGGCGAGCAGATTGCGAAGGTGGAGTGTTCGCGTCCGTTTGTTTCGTCTCGTATTGATTGATATGCTAAATCTCGATTATGAGTGAGAGGAATCAAGCGTGACAAAGTGAGAACCTCAGATCATCTCTGGATCCGAGCCTTTGCGAGTGGCCGGGCTTATTCTCGCATTGCCCTCTCGGATTGATGTTGCTAAGCCTCACACCGAACGTCACGAAATAAAATACTACGGGCGATATACGGAGTACGGAGTGCTAAAACCATTTACACGGCATAGCCGACACGGCGTGGGACTCTTGCTTCAAAAGGGAAACCCCAGCACGGCTGCTAGCGTAGCGGCTGGCATCCACCCCGACGGTAGAGGTGGTTGCACCTGAAATAAAAGCGGAAATAATTTATAATACTTCATATTTATTTACATATATTTTCATCACTCGGAAAGCCGTTTTTTGCAACGAAGCACCTGATGATAAATTTTGCGGAAGCCCAGAATCCTCACAATACATTTTCTTTGTTGGCGGTACTCAAATACTTCAGCCGCGTTCGAAATGCATATCTCCCAACTTGCAGATATCCCTCTACAGTTGTCTAAGCCAGATCCTAGCATAGGCTCTCCGGGGGTGGCGCGCAATCTCATGTGGAATGTGACGCAGCGTCCACTTACTATTTATATAGATGAGCTCGTACGGTTGTGGACTGTACCGCGGAATAAGTTGCCGCCGAATACTTTTATCTCTTTATCAAGGGTCACTAAATGCTATGCATCTACTTAGCTAACTTGGGCGTAGCTGGCTAAAATAAAACTGGAAGTTTAATATGCCAGTGAATAATAGGTCTCGTGTGTAGTTCTTTGAAAAAGACTTTTCAATTAAACCAGTATAAACCTCTATGTAAAGGACCTCCCCTCTCCCTCCCCGTCGCACTACCCGAGCAGCGCCTGAGTGAGAGCGGCAAGGGCGCATGGCACTAAACCGAACCTAGCTTCAGCTGCAGGCATTTTGCAACCGAACCAGTGTCCAAGGCCTGTGCGGGATCAACGCCTATTCGCGCGGCAGTCATCCGCTCCTAAAAGGCAGGTAGTTACACCTCGGGTGTTTTTCCACCAGTAGGTCTGTTTAGTCAATTGGACCGGTTCGTATTGCAATGTTGCAACTGTGGCAGAATGTGCACTAGTGTATGCCTGGTTAACAGTGTAGCACCAGGACCACTCATGTTATTCGGCGTCAGGTCGGTGCAATACATACCGTCATGGGCCACGACGATCTCATGGGAACAATACATGTGAGGCGGCAATGATGTTGTTGTAATTGGGACTATAAAGGCAACATTGGCACATCGCAAGCGCAATTGACGACCCTTGTCTGATGTTATGGTCAAGACACCCAGGGAGTTGGAGTCCAAATGCAAAAGTAAAAATGCCTTCGGGAACACTCATCTTGGCGCTCCTCGCCGCCGCGACAGCCACCACAGCCGATCAAATCTATAATGTCCCGTCCAACCCAAACACCTCCGGCCAGCCGTTCGACAGCTTCGTGAGCTACTCCATTGAGCTCTCTTCATTCCCAGACTTTGCCGGTCCGTCCTCCCCTCGCCTTCTCCCGTCCTTTTACCTTCAGCACCGCTGACCAAGCCAGGCAGGCAACCTCTCCCACCCCAACCAGTTCTCCTACAACCTCATCCAGAGCCTCCACTCCATCGGTGGCAGCTCTCCCATCTTCCGCGTCGGCGGCAACACCCAGGACTTCGCGCTCTACAACGCCTCTCAGCATGAAGCGCTCATCGGGGTCGTCGACCCGGCTAAATCGCCCGACTACCCCACCACCATTCACATCGGCAAGGCCTTCTTCGAGAGCTATAAGACCTGGCCCGGCGTCTTATTCTCTCACGGCTTCAACATGGGGCTCGGGGCCAAGTCACCCGCGGGCTGGGCAACGCTGGTCGATACCGTGCCGCTAGCGTGTGAGGCTCTCAGCAACGGAAAGCTGTATGCGTGGGAGTACGGCAACGAGCCGGATCTGTTTACCTCGGGAAAGTATGCCCCCAGGCCGAAGGGCTGGAGTGAGCAGGACATGGTAAGGGAGTGGTCGAACGGGACAAATGAGATCGCGAAGCAAGTTCGCAGATATTGCCCCGACTTGGCGAAGGAGGCAGGGGGTGTTGGGTTTCTCGCGCCGTCTAATGCGGGCGTTGGGGGTGCTCTGAAGGCGACCAAGATGTGGGCTGCTGGGCTGGACCAGAGGGGTGATGTCGAATTATTCTCTACTCACAAGTATGTGTGTCATTCTCTCTCCCTACCTATCTGCGACCTACGTACACGAACAAACAATAGATCCGCACGGATGGATGAATGGGTGATAGATCTACTTATATAGCTAACAGCCACGCAGCTACATTGACGGCGCCAAAGTCCCCGGCGTTACCCTTCAACGCACCCTCATGAACCACACGCGCACCAAGCGCTCTGTCGATGCCCACATCAAAGAGTACACCAGCATTTTCGGCAGCCCGCCGGCTGTTGCTGCCACCGCGAATACCAAGAAGCAGCCGCCTCCTCTCATATTCGGTGAGACCAACTCCTTGTACAACCAGGGCCGACCGGGTCTCTCGAATACGTTTGGAGCGGCACTCTGGGGCGTCAATTTCAACATGTATTCTGCGTCTGTGGACATTAAGCGCGTGCACATGCACCAGGGAACGAATTACCGCGTACGTACTACTCGCTAGTTGCTTACATGTCCCATCTCGGGTTTGAATACCGCAGGCGCTAAGTATAATGACAGTATCAAGCGTGGCAGCCCATCAATACTGCCCTCGATGCCATCGGCACAAAAGCACCCTTCTACGCGTCCATTGCTGCCGCTGCCATGGTCCGTCGTGTAAACAGCGCGTTCGTCCGCATATCCAATATCCCGCTCGCATCTGATCCTGCTGAGGCGGCCTACGCAGCTCATTATGCAGCCGCCGGCAAGAACCAACTTGCTCGCCTCATGGTCATCAATATGCACGGGTATAATACCACTGTTGATGGAGCGGGCATGCAGCCTCTTCCTCGTCCAGCTGAAAGACCTGTGCGGGTTTATAACTTCAAGTTGGACGGGGTACAGGATGGTGCTAATGTCACTGTGCATAGGCTGATGGCAAATGGGAGCGATGCCATCACGGGGATTGCCTACGATGGGATGAGTTTTAACTATGATTTAGACCAGGGCAAGCCTGTGAGACTGAACAACATGACTGTTGGCGAGAGCTTGGCTGTAAAACACGGGACTGTGTCTGTCAAAGTGCCGGATTCTGCTGCTGTCATTTTGAGTTTCGTGTAAGTTTGGTTAGTCTGTGGTGTAAAACAGCGAGGTTTAAACATGATCAAAAAAGTGTCGAATTGGGAGAATTGGTTATGAAATTCCATCGTGAAAATAACTCCTTGGTTCTATTTCAACTATTCAGCACATAAGTAAGAACGCTTTTTGTCCCATTTCTTATATAAAAAACCCCTCTCACTCCCTTCTGGCACCCTTTACAGAAATTTGCTCTCCTTGACCGTGTACAGGTCAACATATTCATCAACCGACATGCTGTCGAGCTTGCCACTATCCTGGCTAAGTTCAACCAGCTGCCGGACACGGCTCTCAGCCAGATGAGGACCAAGGTGGCGCTTGAACTTGGCCAGAATGACGGGCTTGGCCTCCTCACGACGCAGGCGGTGGCCGAGAGGAGCCTCAACAGCGACCTCGTCGAGGACAGTGCCGTCGTTGAGCTCAACGGTGAGAGCGTTGGAAATAGTGCGCAGAGCAGGGTCATGGTAGTCCTTGGTGTACTGGGGGTCCTCGACACACTTGATCTTCTGTCGGAGGGACTCGACAAGCTCAGAGGTGGCGGCCTCACCGCCGTCGGTGTAGTCGGTGGCCTCGAGTCGGCCAAAGACAAGCATGACGGAGCACATGTACTGGATGCAGTGGTCGCGGTCGGCAAAGTTATCCATGGGCTTGAACTGCTTGTCGATGATGCGGATGCAAGCCTCGTGCGTGCGGCAGGTGATGGCCTTGATGTCCGCGGCGGACTTGCCCATAGCCTTGAGCTTGTGGAAGATCTTCTCGGAGGCCTCGACGGCGGTCTGGGAGTGGAATTCGGCTAAGAAAAGGGCAACTGTTAGCTTTGGAAAATAAACGGATAATGAAGAAGATGATCCCGTTGTTGTTGGTAGCAAGACAATACGTACCAGGGTAGGAGACCTTGAAGAGGACATTCTCCATGACGTAGCTACCATAGGGACGCTGGAACTCAAATTTCTTGCCCTTGAAGAGGACATCGTAGAAACCCCAGGTAGGGGCGGACAGGACGGTAGGGACGCCTTGCTCGCCCTTCATGACCTTGAGAGCCAGGTTGACGGCGCGCTGGCACGCATCACCCGCAGCCCACGACTTTCGGGACATGGTGTTGGGGGAGTGGCGGTAAGTACGCAGAGACTGGCCGTCAACCCAGGCCTGAGTGACGGCGTCGGCAATCTGCTTCTCGTTGAGGCCGAGCATCTTGGAGACGACGGCGGTGGAAGCAACCTTGACGAGGACGACGTGGTCGAGACCGACCTTGTTGTAGGAGTTGAGCAGGGCCAGGCAGCCCTGGATCTCGTGCGCCTTAATCATAGACTCGAGGACGTCCTTGACAGTGAAGATCTTGCCTCCTGCCAAGTTACCGCCAGCCTTGTTGGTGCGGTTGATCCAGTCGGCAACGGCCAAGATGGCGCCCAGGTTGTCCGAGGGGTGACCCCACTCAGCGGCCAGCCAGCAGTCGTTGAAGTCGAGCCATCGGATCATGGCGCCGATGTTGAAGGCACCGTTGACGGGATCCAGGACAAACGGAGTTCCGGGAACCTTAGTGCCGTTGGGGACGACGGTTCCGGCGACAATAGGACCAAGAAGCTTGGCACACTCCTTGAATCTCAGACCCTCGAGGCCGCAGCCAATGGTGTCGAGGAGGATCCATCGAGCAGTGTCGAACTATTGTTACAAAAAGTCACAGATTAGCATTCATTGAGTTGAGCAGAGTAAAATGATCTTTTCCCGTGATTCAATTGCCCATCATTCGTTGCCACTGCGCGCAAAAACGGCGATGTTATTTTTTGGAGGGGGGCGATTTCGGGTTTTGGCGGGGTAGCTACAGTTCTACCGAGGCGGCGGGGGAAATAGACACTCACAGCAAGCTCAGAGTCAATAGGCTTGTTGGCGACATAGTCGGCAATGTCCTTGATCTCAGGATCGTATTCGCGGGGTTGAGAAGCCATGACGGGTGCACCGGAGAGTCTGGTTGCAGAGGAGGAAAAGTTGCGGCGCAATGAGGGTGAGGTTGTTGAGGATAGAGTCGCAGGCAAGACACGAGCGCCGACGGAGGCCGAGCGGCCCACGTTGAGGGAAGCGGTTGCGCAACGCGGGACACGAAGCTGCTTCGATGCTGTCCGCAGACCAGGGTTGACGGCGGACATGATGGTGCGTGTTGGGACGGATGCGAGGCCGCGCGTTGCAATTGAAGCAGGAAAGGCAGCAATTGCAATTGAGGAGATCAATTGGGGATGGGGAAATGGGGGAAAGGAAGAGAAACCGAATTGGTTTTTGTTGGTGACGTCTGGGCCACGCAGAATCACCAGCCAGACAAATTTACTGCCGGTGCATGCCGCATTGCCGCATGGTATCCTCGGTTAAGCCGAAATGCCAGCGCTGCTACTCCGTACTCCGTACTGAGCACAGGGACCAGGGCCCACCGAGTTGCTTTGCCGTGGGTGAGGGGAAGGGGAAAGGGCAGAAGGGATAACTACCATGTCCGGAGCTGGAACCTCCGATCTTTGCGCGCCCCACCTGCTTTCTTCATTCTCTCGGCAACGCGCAAAGGCTCTGCGATATTTGGGTATTTGCAATAGGACAATACTAGCTACGAGAGTCGTGTCACAGCCTTTCCCATTACTTCCAAGACGTCTTCGCGTTGCTCTCGTATATCTTGTGACAATAATGTCCGGCAACATTAACTACGCCTATTACTATAGCCTCCTAAAGGAATCTTCGCGAGATATACGGAGCGCAATATTTGCGATATAGCAGCATTCTGTCCACTTTGACTCATGTTATATAGCTTCTTATGATTCACTCTGTTTGGCCGTTTCGTTTTGGAGTTCATTGTGCTGTTCGTCATCAGAGTGAGGAATTGAGGTCATCATAGCAAACCGCTTGGTAGAGTCGCGATATCTCACTAAAGAGGGACTATTCCCTTGTAGTTAGTTGAATAGATTAATTAATTTTTGCTCTTATAATTTGGCGTTCATCACATTTGGAGATGCGTCCGGCTTGATGCCTTCAAAGATTCTCTCGATCAGGTAGCCATTCTAGCCACTGGAAGAAGTTCAGTTGGCCTACACTTTTGCTCCCGTAGCCAAGTGGTAAAGTGTTCCGACAAATAAAGGTCACCTGCAGCCCGCTACGTGAGCCAGATTCCTCTAATCTTGGAATATGCACTCTAAATCTAGCTCGAGGAGAACGGATTCGAAACCTCAGCGCCGAACAGGACGTACATGCCTCTTCGATGGCGGCTCAGGGTCATGTCCAGTACAGGTTGGTGAGGGATGGACAGACAATGGTGCCAGGAAACGGCCTCCCCGGTAATAGATACTCTTGCACAGTAATCGCATTCAAAGGGCTCTGATTTGACGATACAGGTAGGCATAGATATTATTGATGATAATGCCCTTCTTCTGAGGAAGTTTCGGGGTGCCCTTGAGAAAAGAGGGCATTCAAGGGATGAACACAATCGAACGCCGCTATTACATGCAGCTAAAAAACAGTAAAGAAACATTGTCAAGCTGCTGCTTAATACAGGCAAAGACGATCCCGACGCAAGGAATGACGCTAATCGAAATCCGCTATTACATGCAGTTGAAAATAATAATGATAACATTATCAAGCTGCTGCTTAACACAGGCAAAGTCGGAGCTTGACATTCGGAACAGTAGACAATTGAGCAGTGTTTTAGCGGCCCCACAATCAGCCACGTCCCTCTTCCATGCCCACTAAAATTTCCACTCCCGCCCGCGACTTATTTCGAGTACCACTCCGTACTCTACTCCGTAGCGCGTTCTTCTACAGTAGGCATTTACTTATTTCGCTATCAGCCTCTCCGTACATTGTGCATTCTACCTCGACTGGCCAACCTCGGTTATATTCATTTGCCTGCAACTAGATTGAGGATTCGCCATAGCAATGTCTGGCACCAACAGCAATGTCCAGCTCTTAACCCTTTTGGTCGACTCCAACGATGAGGACGACAGTGAGTATCGCTTCTTGGTAGACGGCAAGCATGTCAAATATATCACCGTCGCGCCAGGTGCTTTGCCGAGAGACCATCGCACCTTTGCTCCGGTCTTAATTCCGATGCTCCCACCTTTCCCTCGGGGCGACTGGAATGAAGGTCACATCTCAAAAGAGCCAGCTACTGGACAATTATTCTTTGCCCGTCACGAAAAAGTTGACCTTGATGGAATTGCGCATACCTGGCATCCTACACGCATTGACTTCCTGGAGCTAAAGAAGCTACATCGTCTACGCCAGAATATCCAGCGCGTGTCGCATCCGCTCTTCGATATACCCGTTATCTTTAAGTTTGCTGAATTCCCCTGGCAAATACCCTATTTTGAGACAGAAACGATAGCCTACGAGTGGATTAAGGACAAGGACATTGGCCCTAAGTTCCTGGGCCACGTCACCGAGGCTGGTAGAGTTATAGGCTGGGTCATGGAAGACCTAAATGGCGCGCGAACGGCGGAGCCGGGAGATTTGGCACCTTGCCAGGAGATACTGGGAAAACTGCATGCCTTGGGCATTAAGCATGGCGATATTAATAGGTTTAACTTCCTGGTGCAAGGGGATAAAGCGCTCCTGATCGACTTTGAAGCGGCCGAGAAGTGCAACAGCGTGGAGGAGCTTGAGGCTGAGTATAAACTCCTAGAACAGTCGCTAAATGATGCCTCGTTTTTGGGCGGCGTGGGACCTGTCGTTATTAGCGAGCAAATGCCGGAATAATTGTCACAATCATAGATTTTAAAATGAGATTTTTAGAAATGTGCTTCTAAGTACGGAGTAACATAGGTCTTATAAGCCAGTGTAGTAGTGCCTAAGCGAGGGTAACGAAAGGCACGTAAAATGGTAGTTTGTCCGAATGATACAATACAACAAAATTTTAACATTTTTACTAACGCCCGGACTAGCAAATAACCTTATTTAATTCCCACCCGTTTCTCTCTTTCTCTTTTCCTTAAATAATCATCGATGATTTGAACAGGGAACCTTTTTGCTTCGTGCGCCCCGGTATTAATACCACCTGTATTTGACCTTGTGTCCTACTGTCACAGGCTACGCCGTTTCGTTAGAACATGGCAGAGCCATGTTCCGCACCACCAAGCGGGCACACGCCAGACGGTGATCCTAAACCATCACGTGTACGGAGTAGATAAGTCGCGATAAAGCCCCTACTTAGTTCCGAGCCAGGAGAGACTGAGGAGGAGATCCCCTTTCTGCTCCTCGGTCTTAGATAGACAATCTACGAGCCCCTCACCCACACGCGGGTTAAGCAACGCTTGTAAAATACTTTGCCCTCATATATCCATCTGTTGACTCACCGCTCCTGGCTTAAACTTATGTGATGGTTCGACTCGGTATCCTGTTGATATCGAGATGATCAATTAATATCGAATGAATATATCAGGATTCTCACTTGGGTCTATCGAGTTGAACTCAGAGTCTATCTCCTCGTCCTTGACGAGGAGACTTGACTCTGTCTTATCATGCGGCCCATAGTAGTTTCTGGTCTCCCTCAACATCATATCCACAGCCCCGTATTCGGCTATAGTAGGTTGTTAACGACAAATTGCAATCTAAGTCGGCGTCGTGCGAGACCATATTGGTGTCGTCTACTGCAGGGATCCCGGCCTCAGCTCACATCGTATTGGTGTCACTCGTTTAGCAGACCATGCTTTAGCCGCCGAACATAGGACGCCGAACACTTGAGGAATTAGCCTTCGAGCAGACCTGTCAAGATACAAAAGCGACGGAAGAGTTTGGGGCTCAAGGTGTGTGTGTCAAGTGTAGCGAACTGTGAATAGATTTCTGGCTGCGCCATCTAGTGACAACCCTCTGGGCGAAGAATATCCCGATCTTGATCCTGATCCTGCAGCTGGCCATTCGTTTAGCCCGCTAACTGGGGTCGTAACAAATATCCACACATATAACACTAAATCTAGCCGGCTAATTGTATCTAATAGAGCAGAAAACTACTAAGTGTTTATTATCTTGTTACCCTAACTAGCTTCAGGCGCTGTCGGGACTGCATCGCAGTAGTCGTTGGCACCAAGTATATTATTATTTATTATGCAACTATCGCAGTTTTGTTGATATATGATATATCCATTATTACCGCAAAAGAAAAGCGATCCTAGCTTAATAACTTCAGTCTCCATCATATCCGCGCGGTTAAATGCATCTGATATTTTGCTATCATAGTTCTCTGTGGGGAATAAGGCTAATAATAGACATTAAATGTTAAGAAATAGTAACGCAGTGTATTTTTCAAGGAGGTTCTTTCCACAGAAGTGATAGTCCTCACGACACTTATCATCTGCGACAGCCAATCGAGCTATGCAGGCCGCGACAAATACGATGATTGGAGAAAGTCGTGCCATCTTCAGAGCTCAAGATTTTCAACTTTAGACAAACACGATTTCCAAAATTTGACGGAGGGTTGCTATTTAAAGAGATGTTATAAGAGTGGTGTAGAAGACAGAAATAATATTGTAATAAAAGGACAAGAGTTAAAATGCTCTAATTGATAGAGCACAGATCCTAGTATAAATTTATCCTACTTGTAATTTTTGTCAAACATCTAAGTGTATGGCGGAGTAGCCCAGGGGTTGTTGGGTTATCCCTGTGTGCGTGCGTGCGGCTAGACTTAAGAGTAAGTGCAAGGTGCAGTACAAGCAGCTGCTTGTACTGGTGAAACTTTTGAGGTTTATTGGTGTAGTGGGCACAGCTTCCTATTGCATTACACTAAGTTAATATAACAGATTATAATAGTGCTGTCTATAATATAGTGTAATAATACAAGAATAATCTATTTACTCTATAATACCCGCATGAGAGTTAGGCTATTCCTTTGAGCTGTCGCAAATTTTTCAATTATGATTTAAATATTTTTTGTTGTCCCTGATGAACTCACCTGATGATAAACAAACATATTAAATGCCGGCTGCACCGTGCCGGAGGATATTAACTAATAATACTAGTTAACAGATATTACTAATAATTACTTTAGTTTAAAAGTATATAGCAGTTACAGGCATTTTTAGTTTAGCATCTGCTAATTTACGTTTGTGATATTATTGCCAGGGTTGTCGGCAAATTAATATATCTTACTATATTAGCAAGATTATAGTGGACTAGTGGATACCAAGGCTAGACTCCTATATAATAAATCTTAATAGTAATAATACTATTAATGTGCCAGACATCAGGCCATTGGATCACACGTCAGGCTACTAAATAACACATCATGCCACTAGATTATACAATATACTATTAGATTACACATCAAGTTACTCGATCAGACACCAAGATATTACACTAAGTGTTTGGGCACTGTACAAATACTTTACTACTATACTATATTAACAATTAATCTGCGTTCTACGAGCCAAAGCCCTCAATTAAATTTACGAATCCTAATGCACCTACTGTGCCGTTAAGCTTTAAGGAACTAATTAAATACAATGTATTTGCTTTTTTTCTTCTTCTGTCTTGTGTGGCATCTCATCTCCAGATGCCGCACGGTAGAAATCTTTCAACTCTGCTTAGCAGTCGGTCTTCCTCGGAAATCTATATTGTATTTATGAAAACTGATGACCAAAGAGCGCTCCAAAACGTTATCTCTTCTCTTACTACTACGCCGTCTTATGTATACACTTCAGACCCTTGTGGATTTTCAGCCGCTTTAACAGAAAATCAGGTGCAGAGGCTTAAAAAACACCCTGCTGTAAGTTTTGCAAAGTACGGAGCGCACTAAGGGCATTTACTTAAGAAATTTAGGTGCGATTGGTTGAGCGAAACGAAATGCTGAAGATTCCAAATCTTACAGAGAATTCTCCCCCGGATGGCCAAGGCAGCCATAGGATAAAGAGAAGTCACTTACCTGCGGAATCTTATAATAATAATCAAAATATCACCAGCCAGCTTACTAAACGATTATCTACCGCCCAGAGTTTTGATCGCCGGGGAATATTTAGTACGTCAAAAACGTATCCCGGACCAGAGCTTGTTGAGTTGGACCAAGATATGATAATGCAAAAGAAGGCCCCCTGGAACTTGGATAGAATCTCGCACGACCCTTCACACTGGGGCGATTCCTATGTTTATCACAAGAGCGCTGGCACTGGGACTTGTGTTTACCTTCTGGATACAGGAATAGAAGCTGATCATCCCGTGAGTTTTAAATCCTACTACTTTTCAAATTATTGGTACTAATTCTGCAAAAAAATTCTGCAAAAAAATAGAAGTTTGAGGGTCGAGCCACAATTATAAAGACCTTTTATACAGATAAGGATTTTTTCCGCGGCTCTGGCACTTTCTTAGCTGGAGTGATTGGCTCTAGGACGTATGGTGTGGCGAAAAAGACGACCTTGCTTGTTGTCAAAATTGTTTCTCGATTTGGCTTGTCTACTTCGTAAGTCCTTGCGTGTGCATATATTGAACCTGGGGCTGGCTCATGGATCAAATGGCGGGCAATGAGCCTGCTTTATACTTTACTAACTTCTCCCAAGTGCGATATATCTCGCGGGCCTGGACTTTATTAAGAAGGATGCACCCTCTCGGCATTGCCCGAACGGAATTGTTGTTAGCATATCACTTATGGAGATACGGAGCAGATCGTTAGATATAGCTGCTGAAGGACTTGTGAGAGCAGGCTTCTTCGTAACATCTCCGGCAGGGTTTCCACGTTCTTCTAAAAATCAATGGTCTCCGTCTGCTGCGTCTGGAGTCTGCACTGTAGCAGCCACCAATAAAAAAATGGGATTAGCTTGGTATGAGAGCTATGGCCCTGAGGTCGATCTCCTTGCCCCCGGAGGCTCCGTTCCAAGCGTAAAGCCACGCAGCCGCCGCCCTAGATGGGCCTCAAACGTCTCAGTAGCTTCTGCTCATGTGGCTGGCTTAGGTGCCTACCTCCTTGGACGAGGAGAAAATGTAAAGGACCTTTGCGAGACGATGCGCAAGATGGGTTTCCGCGATATTATTAAATCAAGGCGTATTGAAGCTAAAAGTAACATATTTGTTAACAATGGAAATAAGAGCTAAGTTGCTAAGCTTTACAAGCTAGACTAGCCGAAGCTAACGTGTTCACTTAAACCCTAATTTAACTCCGTCTAGCCTTACCTTATGCTTTCATAGAGAGCTTACTTTCACAGTGAAGTTCTGTTAACGTTCATAGTGCTTTCTCTACACTAGCTAGGCTAATAGCTACGTATAGTACGCGTTTAAGCATATACTTAATTGCCTCACAAGGCTATTTAAGCTCATCTATGAATGTCTTACTTGTAAAGCACCTTATTAAAGTAAATTACCCTTGTATGCTCCCACGGAGCACCAAGCCCCAACCCAGCGCATTAAAAACGGTAGAGGCGGCTGAGATGGACGAGATAGCAAAGACACTACGACATGACATTCCGCGAGTTATATACAAGAGGTTTACTGCAGTAAAGGGAGCTTAGTATGAGGTACAGCCTCGCGGTGGTAAAAAGGCGAATTAAAAGTATTGGAAGGCGATTTTGGGATTTTTGTGATTTGTGACTAAATGTACTTGACATGAAGATAGCTGATAATTTATGATGTTACTCGGTGACTTAGGTACGAAGAACAATCATTCGATTGCAGACGCTTTCTCGAGAATCATGACGGAATTTTTGACCAAGGCGGCATAAGGTGTTCAAAATATAGAATTCTGGCGCTTTTCTGGGGAGACGCGCTTTTCCAGAAAATATCCAGTCACGAGAATGTAGCTTCATTTTATAACTTAACCTAGGTTTTCAAAAACCTTTTTATGCTAAATTAGCCAAATTAATTTGCAATTATACAAACTAAATAGTAACTACTTTCTCCGCTAGAAAATACACCTAGTATTTGTTACGTGCTGGGTTCGTCTAGCAGGATGCTAGATTCTGCACGTGTGTCGTCGATATTAGTTTATATAGTAGATAGCCACCTATCTACGTAGGCCGAACTTTCAGTCGAACGAGCATAGGCTCTTTCCAATTGTCATCATAGCCCTGAGCTTGGTCCAATCCACCGCACGGTCAGGGTCAACGGAAATATTAGAAGCCATTCCTCTTCAAAAGTAGGTTTCGGAAGACGGGAGAAGCGAAGACAGGAGGGCTCCACGTACACCTTCAGGGAGATAATAACTAGCGCAGGTCTCACTCCCGAAACGTTGACGTATGACGTTTTCCAGAGTTGCCAGTTTGTCCGGTTTCTGCTTCAGGAATGGCGTCATGAAATCAGAGCGGTCTGTCTGTAGGTTAAGCCGACGGTTAATCTTCTCGTTAGCGAATTCAGCGTGCTGTCTCTGCATATCCATGACGCTCTTTGGCAAAAGGCTTTCCATGACGCTAGCGATCCACGGGTAGAGTCTGGTCGATGCGGCGAATACGTTTCCCTTGAGGAAATTGAACAGGGTTCTCACCCAGGGGGTGATAGTCACTTTTCGGCAAACATCCAAAGGGTTCGCCAATTGCAAGGTCTCCAATGA
The DNA here is from genome assembly GCA_032433595.1 of Conoideocrella luteorostrata. Classification (NCBI taxonomy): domain Eukaryota; kingdom Fungi; phylum Ascomycota; class Sordariomycetes; order Hypocreales; family Clavicipitaceae; genus Conoideocrella; species Conoideocrella luteorostrata. Next base: position 81,698 of record JASWJB010000160.1, read on the forward strand.
TACCTATGGTAAAGAAGTTGATCCAGTCGGTCATGTCAGCTAATGCATCTCTACCTCACGTCCCGGGGGCGGAGGCCATGTTGCGCAGGCGAGAAATGAATAGATCCGCAAAGCCTTCAATCGTTGGCCGTTGGTTAACTAACGCTGCCTCTTTGAAAGACTCGCCAAGATATTTTCTCATCCTTGCATGTACTTTGGCATCGGTCGTGGTGACGATATTTTGGGGCCCCATTTGGAGCTATTTAGTTGTGGAGTTGGTACATCGTATTGGCAGCAGCCAGAGACGGAAGGGTCACAAATTTTATGCTAACATGCCGATGTGCCATGTTGGATCTTTGGAGGCCTCCTTGTGGCCAGGTCGATACTCATATATATCTCTCCAGGTTTCGACCGTGGCAAAAGAAATGTCATTAGGACCGACCCGAACAGCTTCACCATATTTGTCATGTATCTCTGCATGATCCTTGATCAGTGTGCCGGTCAGAAGACCTTTAATGTAAGGCACATAAGATGCCGGCCACAACTTCGGGCCAGAAAATTTGGAGAGCGGGTGAAAATAGATGTTGCGAACAATGGCGCCAATTGGATACTATGTATCGAGTTAGTACGCGATGCAAACTTATTAAGAAGAGCGCCATGTCGACGCGAGAGAGATCCTACGAGGAGCAAGAGGCCAGCGGTGACGACAAGCTTCAAAGGGAAGCCGGTTGCGACAGCCCCGGCTGATAGTTGGAAGACACTCATTTCTGGCGGTAGATGGTCCTTCAGCGTACGTTTATGAGCAGCATCTTTCAGTGAGGAGACGAGGACCATGGCTACAGACGGAGCACCTCCGTACTCTGACTTGTTCCCAGTCAAAAAGGCGTCCCCGACCCCCGCACACTTTTGACGTTAACGGAATGGAATGGCGTGGCAGTGCGGAGAAGGAATTGAAGAAAAACTTAGACCGAGTTTAACCCCAACTTCTTCCCGCCCGCGCCCACGAGGGGAGAATATCATTCCGTATTGGGGAGTCAACATTCTTTATCATGGCAATACCGGAGATCGCTCGAGACTTCACCACGGGAGCAGCCGTCCCCGTCGGCGACATTCTTCACGCTGTCCAACAAGAGGTGCGCTCATGCCTTAATGCATCAGTGCCCTTTCCTCGTGGATTCGAATTCCGGTCCCGTGCTGTGAACTCATCCAACGGCCAGCCCTGCACATAACGCGGCAGACGAAAAAGGAAAACAGAAAAGCCGGTACGGCTCTGCGCCAGCCAATGTAAACAGCTCTTTAAACCGGAATAGTACCCTCCCCGGGGAACGGGGAAAACGAAATCTGGAGGAAGAGAACGGGATTTTCCTCGACTGTACGGCGGGTCACTGGCTGCCGGTAGTAGCGGCTAGTGGGGCCGATAGTAGCTTCTGCTTGGTCGTCACCCGCGATATTTCTCTTTTCTTGGGTTTTAAGATATTTATCATTTTACGACGCATCTGCCAGCTCACCACCAACTTCATCAGCAGCGGGCCAGCCCCTAAACCGCCCCGAGATGAACAGCCCAAGGGTTCTTCCGGCCCAGGCACACGCCCTCATACGCAGTCTCCGCACAGCCAAACTCCCACAACGACTATCGCAACAACACAAAGCACCGCGGCCGCCGCCATCACCCCGACGCGTCTTCACCACCTCACCTACCTTCTACCAAGCCAAACAGCCCGCCGACACACCCAACTTCCAATCCATCCTCGACACGCCCCCGCAAATCGTCCGGGCCGGCCGCTCCAAGCACGGCGCCGGCATTATCCTCCTCGCCCTAATCCCCATCACAGCCTTCGCCCTCGGCACATGGCAGGTCCAGCGGCTCGGCTGGAAGACAGATCTGATCGCCAAGTTCGAGGACCGACTTGTGCGCGAACCCCTCCCGCTGCCGCCGACCATTGACCCCTCGGCCATCCACGACTTTGACTACCGCCGCGTCTATGCCACGGGCCATTTCAGACATGACCAGGAGATGCTGATCGGGCCGAGAATGAGGGACGGCAAGGACGGATACATGGTCGTCACACCGCTGGAAAGGGCCCACGGCGGCACCACTATTCTAGTCAACAGAGGCTGGATCAGCAAAGCCCATCGGGATCAGAAGTCCCGACCTTATAGTCTGCCCACGGGTCAGGTCACGGTGGAGGGCCTGCTGCGGGAGCCTTGGAAGAAGAACATGTTTACTCCCGTCAATCGGCCGGACAAAGGGGAATTTTACTTCCCAGACGTGAAGGAAATGGCTGCTCTGACAGGCAGTCAAGCAGTTTGGGTGGAAGTAACAATGGGTATGTCTATCTGCGATTAATACCACCACTATCAAGAATCTGCCCTGCCCTGGTCGTGGAAAAAAAAGACTTGCATGCTGACCCAGATGTGCTCTAGAACCGGAATACATGAGAATGATGGATTTTGAAGCAAAAGGTATTCCATATGGCCGACCAGCCGAGGTCAATTTGAGAAATAATCACGCTCAGTATATATTTACATGGTATGTTTGACACGCCTCTGGAAAAGGGTTTATTAATATATCATATCGTCATTCATCGTTAACTCTACAATACTAGGTACGGATTGTCTGTAGCTACGGCTATTATGCTGTACATGGTCTTGAAAAAGCCGTCCTCCAGCATCACGCGCCGCGTGCAAGCTAGCAAAAATTTGTAACATCTGTACATGTTCAGGAACCAGCCAAAAACACCAATTTGTCACATTATATATACTGTAAGATGAACCACAAGATCGTCATGAGCTCTGAGTCCACGTAACTTCGGAGCTCTCTTCTGTTTCCTCTTCATCCTGCCGCCTCCGCTTGCGAGGTATCTTTCCTCCGACCGGAGCCGTCATCTTCAACTCTTGAAGCAACTCTCGCGGCAAATAACGCTGTGCAAGGGAGAACATGGTAGCATCAGATGTGATCTGGCGTTGTCTGTACGTTATTAGACTATAGACGAGGAATATATTGAGATTGATACCCCCGGAATTGCATGTGTACGTACCGTCTCATCAGAGTAGCTACGTCGCTCTCTTCAATGATCTTACGAGCCGCATGGTTTGCGTACGCTCCTAGATCGTCGCCTAGCTGCTCAAAAAACCATTCGGATGCTTGGGTCAAAGCGGTTACAGTATCCGTAGACACGCGAGGGTTGCTCAGACCGGACGAATGAAGAGCTGTTTGCGCTACTCTTTTCACGAAGGAGGGCGGTAGAGGCGGGTATTCTATGCCGTATTTCGATATTCGTCGTTGGCGTTTCTTCGGCATTAGCCGCTGTCGTGGTTTTACGGCCGACGATGGTTCGCCTGTTATACTCTCGTCGGTGGGTTCTGCTCCCCCATCTGCTTCTTCCTGTTCCTCAGCTGCCATCCTGTCTTCTCTCGCAAAATGGGCGTCGTCTGCTTCATCTAACACCGGGTCGGGATCTCTGTCATCGTAGGTATCTAGATCATCGCCGCCAACCTTGCCAACCGTGCTTCCTAATGTGACATCGCCGAGGCCTGCTGTATTTGCAGCATTGTAAGCGCTTGCCTCCACCACTGACCTCTCCTGGAAGGGAGACGTATCACCGCCATCTACTCGTGGTTCAGACATCACAAAATCCGTTTGATCAGCTACATCTGCAGGGATCTCGAGTCCAAAGTCACTTTCACGTTGACCCAGAGTCGTCCTCCTGTCGTCCATGTCAATCCTGCCAACTTTATTAGTAACTAGTTTTGACAACAGTAGCATTGGTGCCTTACCGATTCAGTGTAGTATCAGCTGCGGCATATGCCCCAGCCTGTATTCTTTCCACAAACCCGGGGAAAAAGTCCGACTGCCGGCCATCGATCTCTGTATAATCGTCACTGGGGAAGGCATCGGTGTCACGCCTGCTTCCGAGACTGAAACCAGAGAGTCTGCCTGGGTTATCAGGGCGTTCTCGCCTGGGTAGTTCGACGTTGAGTATTGTATTCGTATCGTCCTCCAGGCCGGTGGATAAAGGAGGAACCAGCTCAGAGTCATCATCCTCGTCAATAGGCAGAGACAGTCGAGGCGGTTGAATGGGCAGGTCGTCGTCACCGTCCTCAGACTCCTCTAGTACAGACGCAACGGCCGACGATTTGTCTCGTGGCGACGATGAAGTAATAGGCCTGGTATTTGCCGCCAAAACTTTGCCTAGATTTCGCAAGTCCTCCATAGGCGTTTCTCTTTGTTCCCGGAGACTCAGCCGCCGAGCTCTTCCTGGAGTGAGCAGGGCGGTGCGCCGTTGGTCGAGCGCCCTACGCGCGGCCACGGCATGAGGTGTAGGGGCATTGTCGCGACGTCCACCGGAGGCAGACACACCACGTCGAACTGAGTTGAGGAGATCTCGAGCCGAACTCCGATCGAGGGGTGTGCGAAGAGCAGATGGATGCGATGACGGCGGTTCGGCACTAACAGCGCGCCGATTGACGGGCGTCCGCGCTGGTGCTGGAGTTCTTGACGGAGTCTTGGTGCGCGAGGAGTTTGCATCAGATGGTGACGAATCCATGCTGGTGGTTGGTGGGGGTGTCGTTGATACTTTTGACGCTGTTGACTTGACGGGCCGAGATGGCCATGCGCTGAGAGCAGCAGCAGCAGTGCGGTGGTGGTGGTGGGTGGTGCAGATTTGACTTGACTTGGCTTGACTTGCTTTGCCGTGCAGGATCTCGATCCGGAGTAGGTGATGAGTAAAATGAGGTTCCTTAGGGAAAATAATGAACAATTTTCTTTCTTTCCCCTGTCCCTAGCATGCGTCGAGTCAAAGTTGCCGGCCTCACAAGTCAAGCGGGCCGGGCATGATCTCGCGTATCGGGATGACGATATTGACGATGAGTGCAGGTCAGGATGGGGGCAGCCCCGGTCAATATTGATGCGTCACCTGCTCCGTAGAAGAGCATGGGTTTTGTTTGCGACGATCTTCTGCAGGGGCGAGCCGGTTGGTGATAAGTGTTTCGAATTGTCTGTGACGCGACCGTTTGATACCGGAGGTGTGGTCGATGCAATATTCAGCCAAGCCCATGCGAGGGGCAGTTTAGGTATGATATGGCCGGATGGGTAGCGATGGGAACACAGCATGGGACGCGACGCGCAGGGGTGAGCTGCTGCCAGCCCCGCCGTTGCAGGTCTGGCAGCGGGTCGACGCGACCAGCGACGGCCGGGGCTCGCGGTCCGTCCGGGGCGAGACGGCAGTATAGGAGGAGAGTTGGCAGGGGCAAGAGTTGTGAATCGCAGAAGGGGCAGCGCAGGTGACTACCTAACTATCCTAGGTAGTTGCCTAGGATGAGGTAGCAGCAAGGGGCAGGGGCAGTTGAGCAGCTGGAAAGTGGCAAGTCAGGGGCAAAAAGGCTCTGTCGCGGCAGCCGTCTGCGACTCTGTAGTGGCTGGCTGCTGTAACTCCGGACAGACTTGCCCGGGACGCAAATCTTGCAACTGCAGGCTGCAGACATGTTGGACAACATTCAACATGACGGACAATACAACATACCTGCATCCTGTAAAACTTGACTCCCAAAGCAGACCGGTGCAGGTACAACTGCAACTGCAACTACAACCACAACTACAACTACACCTACACCTTCGGCTTCAGCTCCAGCCACACACACGCACGCACACACACGCACAAGAGCAATCATGAACAAAACCACTCGGCACAAGTGATCACACATATGTATGTATGTATCTATGCCGCCGCAATTTTAACCATGGATCAACCCCCCACAGCGCCACGAGCTTCATGTATGTGGTACTGCAGCCAGTTCATCCATCCAGTAGTGGCTGACCGTGATGACTGCAGGTCTCGGCCGACAACTAGTTTGATCCAGAGCAAACACAGACGCAGCAGACGCAGCAGACGCAGGCGCAGGCGCAGGCACTAACTACAGACAGACAAAGAGACGGCGACACAGGATGACAGAGACGGGAACGAACTCCAACGGAGATGCACCCTCAGACTCAGGCACAGACACAGACATGGACAGACAGAAACATATACGGAGTACACACAGGCACGATACTATCCAACATCTGAATATTCCAAGTATTGCATATTTATTGTTGCACTCCGTACCTGGGAAATAATGCTGGCAGAGCTCCTCCCATCCATCTGCCTCAGGATCCATAGAGTAACATACGCATCGCACATCCGAGACATCTTCGACGCATGTCCCTTGTGCGCCGTGTTTGCTCAAGTTGCCGAGTCATGTGCATACTCCGTATTATGTTCCATTATTTTCCGCAGGAACTCCGTCCACGCCTAAAGAACCTACAGGTTTTGTGCTAGGTATTGTTGGCTGCCGGGATGCTGGGCCGTCTCGCTTCCCACTTGGAAAGCCACGCCTGGAAAGTCCCTAAGAAATCCCGGAAGCTTCCTGGAAAATCCATTCACCATCTAGGAGATGGTATGATGTTTCGGGGCAGCTTCCAGATGGCAACTAGTCTCTGAAAAGCCGGGTGGCTAGCTCATCGTCACTAGCTGTCCGCGTCTGCGACATGGCTCGACCAGACTCAACCAGACTCAACCACACCAGACCAGCCTTCTCCCCAACTATTCCGCACAGAGCCAAGATGTCAAGATGCCAGAATGACCCCATGCTTAGCACACCTGCAACCTGCAGTCAAGCACGGACTGCCTGGCGTCGACACCATCTCCCCGCAATCTCATCCCAACTTTCCACATCTCTGAGATCACCAATCTTGTGCTTCATCTGGGCTCCCGCGCCCCGCGGCATCCCCCCCTGGTCTCGAAATTGCCCAAGGGGCTAGTCAGTCAGACTACGGAGTAGGTGGCTAACCTAAGGATACCACAACAGCCACAACAAAAAGACGCTCGTCCAACGGCAAAATAATCTATCACAATATTAATACTACTCACCCACCAGCGCAATGCGGAGTCCCAGTACGGAGTAGAACAGCCAGCGGGCGAATGGGTGCCGTCAGCAACCCCCGCTCATGCTGTGTAATTATTGCAGAAAGCGTTGGGTTTCATGCGGCGTTGAAGCAGCAAACATTCTTGTCTCCTCCCCTTTTATTAAGAGAAATTGAAGGTGAATAATGGGTGGTAGCGGCAACAACACCATCATCATCAGGCTATCTGCCAATCTTCTCAGCCCTCACACACGTGTACGCTCACGCGAATGTATCCTCATGCGCTCTCCTTGACTCTTGCTGAGGTGCTTGGGCCAATATTGGGCCCTGCCGCCGAAATTGCACATGCTGGACAACCCAAAGGCCGAAAAGACCAAAAAATATTAAATTGTATGCCAAAAGCCAATTCGAGTTACCTACATACCATCACACACAGCCTTGATTGCTCGCAGTGCCTGCAAACATGGTGGTCCTTGTCTTCTCGATTGATGATCGGCCCTCTGGCAGGTCTCCGCAGCTGCCCTTCCAATATCTGTCCGTACGCCTCTCTGTACGCCATGATATGCACCTAATATGTGCTCGCTCTCTAGCCTGATGCATGTCCTGTCTTGTATGCCAGACCATACGGCGGAAAATTGCGCTGGTGTCCGCCGCGAGTCTACAATACAATGCAGCGGTCCTCGTGTCACCGTGTGAACACGTCGGGCTTGCAGGGTTGGCATGGTCCTGTTCTGCCAAATGCTCCATTACGAGCTTGGCCTGACTGGCTCCCTTCTCACCCAGGAGGCGTTTCCTTTACATTACTTTTCCCTGTGTAACTTTAGCTTCAATAGCTTTCCACTATACTTTTATACCGGTCCCTCTCCTCCTCTCCTCGATGATACCTTTGCAAGTCAACCGATCCCGTTCTCGTTCAATCAGTCATCTCTTCAATGTCGCCACATCATTTTGATTGCTTCTTATCACAAACCTCTTGTTATAATCAAATCAACAAGCTTCCCTTGGTCGACACTATGACAATGACCAATATTTGCCGTGGTTTGTCGCGTCTTTCTACTGCAGTGATGCCTTTCAAAAGATCCAGGCTGTACGTCGGACTATACGTTCGTGGAGGGTCACCAAAGATGCCAGGGAAGGAGGACACGTGAGTTTCCCAAAACACTAGCCAGTCGAATAAAACCGCACCACCTCTGCTGACCCATTTTCTCTTTCCAGATACCACTGGGCGCTGTTGACGGGACCCCAGACAGACCCAAAGCTAGGCTGCAGGCATGTCATGTATCACGTCAAGGAGAGGCTCGTTGTGGAGGGTGAGCCCAGAGTAGCCAGGAGGGTTTGGGAGTATACCACCGAATTCGACCGCACGCCAATGCTGCTAGTCCGAATTGCCATTGCAAAAGTCTCCAATATTCATCGACTCGAGAGAGCTTTGCAGAAAGTTCCCCTGTGCCCCGACAAGGAGGGATGGAATTGTGTGGAATGGGTCCGCGAGGCTATCCAGCTGGCGTCTCGTGAACGTGGTGCTTTGGGTCCTACAATCACAGACTGGAGCGCCATTCGAGACAAAACCATGTGGTATGTCGACCAAAAGAAAGCCGCTCATCGATACGACGGGTTGGGCCTCCGGGCTGACCTTGCCAGAACGGCTACTTGGGATATGCTTGTGGATAGAGAGTTGATCAACTGAGTGGTGGCAAGATTCAAAGTGGCAAAGCGTGCTCATTGTTGATTAAATATGCATCACGGGTTTTTTGTCTTTGTTTTGTTTTGTTTTCCTCATCCTCTTCATCCTCTTCATCCTGTACATCCTCTGCATCTTCTACATCTTCTACATCTTCTACGTCTTCTACATCTTCTACATCTTCTACATCTTCTACATCTTCTACATCTTCTACATCTTCTACATCTTCTACATCTTCTACATCTTCTACATCTTCTACCATCTTCTACAATCTTCTTCATCTTCTAAATCATCTTCATTTTCTTCATCTTTTCTTTTTCGATCGGAGGTGCTTAGTCATTTACTTTCGTCTTTTCATTTTCTCCCGTTAATCAACCGCGGCGGGATAAGCTACATGGGGCAAGCAAGAACAAGAGCAGGACCGAAGGGTTTGTCATGAGTTGGTTACACATACATAGCATCATAAAAACGGTACGTAATCAACGTCCCTTTATCAGAGCGGAGTTGTTCGGCGCACAGCAGCCCCCGATCTAGTTTTCCCCGTTTGCTGGATTTCTTCGTCCTGCTCTGACATGGCTCGCTCATTTGAACAAACGAAGGAGACTCAAGGGCGAGGATACCCCATGTCTACCCCCTGCACGGCGCATCGCGGGCTTACGAGCTCCCAACGATGACACGAATGAATGAATGCATGGACTTTTTTCTTTCTGCGTTGGCTCGTGATTATGAATGATGATGATGATGTGTGGCGTACATTCTGTTGCATTTGCACAAGCTTTTGTCGGTCCTCCCCGAGCTGGTCCCTGCCACCCATTGAGTTTTTCGGCTCGGGCCCCGTGTGGAGTTTTAGCTATTGTCCGTATTCTGTTAGGGTGTGTGATGGTGATGGATGCTGACTCGGGTATAACAACGGAGCACTCCGTGGAAGTAACCAACTAGGCCGCAGACTTGACACTTGGGCTGGCTTGGGGGCAACGTCACAATCCCGACAACTTGGTATCATTGACGATGGTCCCGGTGCGGCGTGGCATCTTGATCGTACACGAAGCCCCACTAGCCGGCAGTGGTTCCGAGACGGGGACGTTCCTACAAGGCATGCGAACTGGCAAAAGAGTATCAATATAGATGGTAATATCATATTAATTATGTACTCCGTACTCCGTAGTTAGTTACTGTATTGATATGATGGGAGGATCCCGACGTGCCAAACGGCAGACGAGTGGGGACACTTTTGCTTCCACCATGGCAGTCGGTGGGTCCAGGGGGAGGCGACGAACACAGCATCTTCTCAAGGTGAAGAAAATTCGAACTTGCGAAACTGCTCGTGATGTGAAGTCTGAAACAAAAGGCGAGCAAGTTGCTCCGCACATCTGACCGATGGTGGGGGAAAGGGGCGAACGCGAACATGAACACGGCTAGCTTTTCACGAGGCTGCGTTCCGTGCGGGCGGGCGATAGATTGTCTGTTGTCGGCAGGCAATGGCTTTGGTCTTCTTTGTTCGCGGTGAGCGTGCTTTGATTCTAATATGTTGTGCTGTGCAGTACAATGCTGTTTTGTTTTGTTTTGTTTTGTTTTACATTCACTTGCTCTTTGTGGTGATGTTGGAAGCACTCGCTATTACGACCTCTTTGCGTGCATCACTATGGCATGTATTCTCGTCGAGTTTATTCGAGCCGGGACTTGGGCGAGGCAGGTGTCAAGTACTCTCGAGGCGCCGGCCCCTTTTTTGTACTATTGTAAAATATAACCGGAGGTTAACATAGATATTAAAGTAACGCAGTAACTATAGATATAATTGTCAATAGTTAGATAGCGGCGGTGCACAAACCAGCGAGGCTTCAACAAGGCACATATCAGCACAATTTTGTAGGTCTTCCATAGAGTATCTATCGCAAGCCAGACATTTACCAAAGTAAATGCATTGAGTCATGTCTCAGCCAGCAGTATTCATAGCGGCTCGGCATGACGCTAATGCTGTTCTTCGAGGGGGGGGGATCTTTACCGTCCCAAAGCAGTGGGAGGAAGAAAGAGACAATAGCTTTGGCCTGGCTGTGCCCAACGTTGCTTTGTTTGCCGTGAATTATTGTTGTTGGTATCGACACACCTGGTTGACATATGACAAGCCTACCGAGCCGCGAGACCCAACTAGCCAGTCAGTCGCCATGAATCTCCACCGGCGGAGCCGCCCAATGAGCGAGCGAGTGACTGAGTGGCGTTGGTGCGTCACTGGTCAACGATGACGATGGCGATGATGATTGATCCTCCCGTCGCCCATCGACCGTCGCCTGTCTCAACTGATCTTTCGGTCAGTCAATCCTTCGATCCATCGATCCATCGATCCATCAATCAGTCAATCGCCGAGACAAGGTTTTGCCAAAATGATGGAAATTCCATTGTTATTAGCTCGTCGTCCAGATTGCTGGCACTAGCCGAGCGCTGGTGAAGCCCCAGCCACTGCCCCTGCTCACACCCCTGCCCCAGCCAGCCGAGGGACCTTCGTCGCCTTGCACCAACCACCACCCTACTCCGTAAACAGTCCCGGATTGCCAGCCAGCCAGCCTCAAACCAAGTACCAGACGTGCACTGCCAGACCACCGACGGAGTGGTTCTTAGTCGCTGAGCCTTGTGAGCATCTCACTAGCGGCGCCTGCAGCACCACCACAACCCTCGACAAGCGCCACCGCCCGTGCCAATCGCGGCCACCAGCACCAGCCCACGAGCAGTCTAATATCGGATTCTAGTTTCGAGGCAGCACCTCCGTGCCCCGTTGGCTGTTCGTGAAGGACTAGACAAGTGAGTCAGCGAGTACCAGTACCTACCAGTCGCCTAGCCAAGCCTAGCCCAGCCCAGTCCAGCCCGCCCTTCTTCTACTTACCCACCGGACTACGGAGTAGCTACACCAGAGTTACAGGAGCAGCAGCACATTGAACGCCTCCTGGCGGCTCAGCTCTGTTCCGCTGTATCAACTTGCTTCTGACACTTTGATGCAGTCTTTGAAACTCGACTCTGGCCTCACAACTGCACTTCTTCTCACCTGCTTCTCACATCTGGACGGGCATTTCGAATTACTTTTTTTTTCCCTCTTCCCGTCTTGCCTGAACAATATCCCGAGCTTTGGTTGCTGCTTCTTCCTGGTTCCTCGTGCTCTCTGCTCTTCGCTCCCCGTCCACCCCGTCGCTTGCCGCATCAGAAAGCGCGAAACGCTCGACCCTCCTCCATCGCCAAACACCACCTCCTCTGACCGCCCGTGGCTGTCTTTCCCCCCTCCGCCGCTGGATACTCTACCCTGCCCTGCCCAGCCTAGGACGAAAGTCTCTCAATAACCCAAAGTCTTCTTTCAATCGTCGCGACAGAATGGCTCAACCCGGCGTCCAATCTCTCAAGGTTTGTCCTTTCGTCCTCCCCTTTGCTCGCAACCACGCTTTGATTACAAGCTAACTGACCGCCTGCCCATTGTAGTGTGTCGTGACCGGCGACGGTGCCGTTGGCAAGGTTCGCACGACCTCGAAGTCGATCCCCCCTCGGCTCCCCTCCCGAGCGAGAATACCTCCAATACTGACGTCAGGCTCCCAGACATGTCTTTTGATTTCGTACACGACCAATGCCTTCCCCGGCGAGTACATCCCGACAGTGTTAGTTTGGCCCGTGGTCCCCGTACCGCTCCCCCCGACCGATGCGGCTACCCGCAGCATCATGTGCTGACACAAGTCCCCATTTCATGCAGTTTCGATAACTACTCGGCGAGTGTTATGGTTGATGGAAAGCCCATTAGCTTGGGATTGTGGGACACAGCCGGCCAGGAAGACTACGATCGATTGAGACCTTTGTCATATCCCCAAACGGACGTCTTCCTCATCTGCTTCTCCATTGTCTCTCCCCCCTCGTTTGACAACGTCAAGGCCAAGGTATGGATCGTTCGGACGGCGGACTCTTTTCCCCCTTTCCCGTCGAAAAAGGTCACAAATAAGGAGCATACGGTCTGACAACAGGTTCGATTAGTGGTACCCCGAAATCGACCATCACGCCCCCAATATCCCCATCATCTTGGTTGGCACCAAGCTGGATTTGCGAGAAGACGGTGCGACACTGGACTCTCTGCGACAGAAACGAATGGACCCCGTATCGTACGAGCAAGCGTTGGCCTGTGCGCGGGAGATCAAGGCGTACAAATATCTGGAATGTTCTGCGCTCACTCAGCGTAACCTAAAGAGTGTATTCGACGAAGCTATTCGGTGAGTACCCCGCATATATAAACGAGAACGCCCTCCTCGTGCAAGCTCGGAAACTAATCCCAGTCACTTTCTATGCGCAGCGCCGTTTTGAACCCTCGCCCACAACCATCCCAGCGCAAAAAGTCCAAGTGCTCAATTCTGTAAAGCACATTCATATATGAAATACAGGCGAAAACGCGACGTCCCTATCAGCTATAAACATTTAATATACATATATATATATATAC
>JASWJB010000161.1:0-94475 GCA_032433595.1 Conoideocrella luteorostrata
GGGGGGCAATTGGAGACTTCCTTTTGATAACCAAGATGTCTTCGATTCGCTTAATATTTCAGCTAGCCCCGGCCTGATCAAGATCGTAGCCTCGCCGTAGCCTGTCTTGAGTGGTATAGGATTGTGTTGGCCTACCCCGCCTCGAATTTAGAGGTTGCCTGCCTTGACATGACCCCAAACTGAGCTGAGCCAACGGACACGACGGTGAATTTCCCCTGTACCGACTGGCACGAGTAATGTACTTGAGGAGCAGGTTCGCATAGAGGATAATCACTCCGCGCGTAGAAAGAATTCACGGGTTTGTAACTTGTAACACCAAGCGGTCCCACCTGGGCACGAGATAAACCGCTCCATCTTTCCTATTTATCCTGCCAGGAAGCTTGTGTATCGTGTCAACTTTAACCGCCACGCCACTCAAATCCTAGATCACTGTGCGATTATTTATTACGGAGGACCACAACATATTTCCATTGGTGTTGGCACCATCTGATCAGCCATTTACCACTCGATACCACCCAACTATAGTATAATCATCGGGGTCGTGGTGGTCGCAAGGGAAGTGGTTATATCCGAGGCTCCTGGCAGCCACGTTGAGGGTTCCCACGACGATCATGGGGCCAACCTCGTTCGAGACAGTGCCGAAGCTATCATAATGTAGATGTTGGATGGACCGATACCGCTAGTGCCACAATGCCGGCAATGCGAACGATCTGACTGCCATGAATTGGAGTGTCGGAAGGGTGTGCAGGGGGGTCAATGTCCTGCAACCCACGCAGCTGTTAGACAAAACAATTATTCTCAACGCATATGCGACTCACACCTAAGGTAAGAGACGCCTCAGCAGAAACTTTGCATCTCACATGCTGCTCTGGAGCGAAAATGTAAATGGATCTGGTGTTTTATGAGGACAGGGTTCCTGACCACGACGACCTACTACGGAGTACGGAGTACTATGTCCACCTTTGCGCTTGTTTTATGGGGATGTCTAGTGACCTCGGGCGGCCTGGGCGGCAGGGACATAATGCGGCTTGGGGCTGCCTGGAGTGCGATGTAGCTCCCTGTAGAGTAGGGACTTCGAATAATTTCTCCTCCGTATTACCATAGAAAATTGGCCGTACATAAAATACCTTTTACACCGTAATTTCCTAGGTTCTATTCGTTGACTAGCTCTGCAGATACACCCACTGTGCCTCTCCTATGTACCAGCCGCATATACATTGGGCCTCTCCATCAAACATCTTAGCTAGGACGTCGTCCATTCCTCATCTTCCGCATCGCGCGTGCTTGCCGTGCCGCAGACGCAGACACAAATGCCCGGAGGTCACGAAACATCTACTTCGCATGCGAAATGGAAAATATTTTGCATTGCATTTTGCATGACAGTCTGTGGAAGCTGAGGCGATAACAGCTGAAGTACTACCGCGCCGTCGGTTCTACACAATGGGCATAGCACAAGCGTGCTGGAGTGAAATACCCTGGCATCCTAGATGAAAAGTTAAGCTGCGAGGTAGGACCGTATATATGGGTTGAAGAAAACTGCCTGGAGATCCGCTCATCTTTCTCTATTAGCTACAAACTCTTAGCCGATGTTCATGTGAGTCTTGCCCTACATTTGTCTGTGCTGTCGCTTATCAATCAATTCAGTTTACACATACGAAACAATTGCCGTTCTTCTCTCGCATCGTCCGCCTCCTTCGGCGCGCCGCCTATAAATTGGTCCGATTTCCGTTGCTTTTCCCACTATGTGCATTTTGCCTACGTGATATGAGAATACCTAGGTTCCAAAACGGAACAGATGCTCTCAGATCCCGTCGATGTGCACTGAGACAACAAGGCAAGAAAGCAGAGGCTGTTCAGGGGTACGGCACAATTACACTAACAAATCGCCCCGCTATTCTGTTCTACAATCAGTTTAGAGAATAGCAGCGCGATGACAACAATACAGAGGAGCGCTATAACTATTTAGCTGTACTAATGCGTTCGTATCAGAGACACTTACTTCACAATCACCGATTCGTTAGTCAGCCAAACGCGGTCTAAAGCGAGTGCGACGGCGTGACAGGGTAGTAGCGAGGACCCTACTGTGAGTCCTGTCACCAGGTTACAATAATTGAGAGCGCAGCAATGATCAGTTCTTACTGCTACTTGTGCTGCTGCTGTTGCTACCGCTGCGAACGGAGCATTTATAAAATTGCAAGGAATCAACCTCTGAGAGTGTTTAATTGGCGGCCATAACTATGTGATTACGATATCTCAATTACTGGTGCTACCATACATGCAAAACACGTCGGCCATGGTCACCTAACATAACTGGCCCAGTGCTCTTAAAAGCCGTTGGCGGGTGGATGGACGGGGTCCCTTTAACTCTGTCCGTTCAACAACCAGATGGTACGCCTGTAGGCTGTTGACTTTGAAGGCATGCTGGCTTCCCCACAAGAACAGACGAAAGATACGATAGGTTTCTTCGCCCCAACCGGCTATAATGGCCTCCTTGGAGGCGTCAAGTCTCTTTGCCCACTCTAGCGCTGTAAGATGATAGTCCTCAGTCTCGTTTCTCACTGTGAGCAAGTTAAATCCGTGGCTCAGCAGTTCCCCGATGACATCCTGCACCGTCATGAAAGTGTGGGTACCGCGCCATATATAGTCTCTTGTGAAGGCGCTGACGGCATATTTCTCAACGGCAGCGGATCCGTCCAGATACAAACGGCCTCCGGGCTTGAGAATATCCCAGACTTTTCGTGCGTACGCGCGATAATCGGGCATGTGTTCGATGGTGCCGAACGCGACCGCATGGTCGTACGGCTGGCTCGGCCGATGGTCAAAGAAGTCCTCCAGGATTACCTCGCCAGACAAGCCCTTGTCGCGCATCAGCTGCTGGATGTAGAGCGCCCCGGGCTCCGCAATGGTGAGGGTCGTAACGTGTACGCCTCGAACAGAGCAATACTGCGTGACGCCGCCCCAGCCGCCTCCAATGTCTAGAAGCCGCATGCCCTTCTTCAGGCCCAATTCGGAGAACATCGTCTCAACCTTGCGCTGCGACGCTTCTTCAATGGTATCACTCGGTGAGTTGAACAAGCCATGGGAATAAAAACGGAAACGAGTGTCAATGAAGGCTAGGTAAAGGCCGTCTTCTCGGCCATAATGGTCGCTAATAGCGTCCAAGTTCATCCCAGTCGTGGAACGAACAGAGTCCCATATGAACTGTACCTTTTGGCGAAAGGGTACCTTGTCTTTGAATTGACTTCTGGCATTAAAGAGACTGCCAAGATCCCCCTCGACATCGATCTCACCTTGAATGAAGGCGCGGCCGACGGCAAGTTCGGTCATGGGAACCCGAACCGCAGCATCTGAGCGAAAGATGAGCCTGAAAACAGGGGGGCCGGCCCCAACTGGAAAGAGCGATCCGTCGGGGAGCTGGATTTCCCCGGGGATGTCAAGGGCGCGTAACAAGGCTGGAAGCCCCGTGCGTGGAATGGGGGTCGTGGGATGCTGCTGTGTCATTTTCACAGATCAAATCAATTCGGACGTTGTGAGGCATATGGTACGCGACGATTATAACATGTCCGAGTGCCAGAAGATTGAAGGGAATATCAGCGGCTAGGAGGCGAGACTGAACTCCGCCTTTATAATACAGGGAAGATTCTCCCGAAGACCTTCGGTCACAAGGGTCACCGGTACCTCACCGGCATTGTCCAAAAGTGAAAAGATCCGATGTTGTTCACATGTTTACCCCAGGGGGTGTCACTTCAGTATCGGCCCAACCCTTCTCCGAAGATTAAAGAGTATTGCCAGTTCTTGTTGGACGTGTGTACTAGTTATGACAGACGGCTGCCGACGTTCAGATCATCCTAGGAGCTAGCACACAATAGAAGGGCTGAAAAGTAATCGCAAGCCCCGATGCTTGGCATCAGTCTACGATAGGATAATGGGCCAGGCCACCGAATCCAATGAATTCAAGAAGTTTGATGGAATCTGGTGGGGAAATCCAGGAATCCATAGCTGTCATTAGCCAAAGATCAAGGACAACATTCCAAGTATGCAGGGAAAGAGGAAAAATAGGCAGGTCGTTCGATTTACTCTCAGTACAGGGTAGCGCAGTACTAGCTGCGGAAACGCGACGGCTTCATGTGGAAATGCTTGGCGAAATTCTTAGTACCTGCAGGAGATAAGAAGAAGCACAATACAGCAGAGCACGCCTCCTCATTCGTGCCCCATGAGTGCGCACGACAAGATCCTACAGTGATCTAGGCTTCCTTATCGACGCGTGTAACACAGTATGTGTAGATGCCTAACCAACCCTCTCTGTTTGCTTGGATGGCCGACTATTTGTCTGGCGCTGAACCAAGCAGAAGCCAAACGAGTACTGTGCAGATTGAGCATGGAAAGAGGCAAATCGCATTTACTGGCATTGCTGCCATTGGCCTATAGTGAAAAATTGAGATGAATGCAATACAAATACAGCATGGGCTTTCGGAGGGACATATGGTGACGCTGCCCGACGGCACTCCGCTCAGTATCGGCGAATCGCAGCCTCTGGGTGAAACTCCCCCGCACAGCAACAACGTTTCGTACGAGATAAAGCTGTCGCTTGAACATTCATGCGAAACTTAAGATTAAGAACAATATGGTCCAATGCGCCTGTGGCCGGTCGTTCGGGTCCGACAAAGCTTTAGCCCAGCATCGAGATGCGAAACTTCGGAATGGCCAAAGCTGTGGCGACGGTATTGCACGCACAACAAAGCCTCCTTGGAGCAAGCGATGGTTCTGGCTAGGTGTACGAACCAAAAAGAGGCCGATAATAACGGTCCGCAGCGATGCCCTCACAGCTTCGTCCACGCCAGTCAGCAGCACAGCCGATTGCGAGCTAATATGTACCTACAACTGGCAAGAATGTGATGGGACGAAGATTTATATCCCAGGTAAGTGTGCCATGCCGCGAGTCTTTGTTTACTTTGTGCAGTTGCCCGTAACTCACGATGCAAACACCAACCAGGTCACGCACCATACTGGCATGATAACATCTTACCGTTCGCCGTACAAGAGGACAAAGGATCTTACTTTGTAGATCAAGATGCTGCACGCATCCCCAAGCATCCTTTCGAGCCAGTTTTTCGAGCCTCAGCCGTGTTGAACCCCAACTTTCGCTTTCACAACGTGGATGTTGTGGTGAACCGTAACAGTCTCCGGAAACTGCTTGATTTTTGCGGTGGGCACGTCAAGGACAGCTTCAAGGTCAATCTTTTGATCGTGGAGAACACGTTGTTCATCGAGCGTTGCGAGAAAAACGCACGACAGCTCATTAGAGGATCATCCAGAAGCGGTTGGGGTCACAACTTTGAGAGGGCTTTCACCAGATGCCACCCCGCCGCCGGCGCAGATGACAGCTCCGGACACCATCGGGTCCTTTGCTACCCGATCGGAGATCTGCGATGCGCAGTACGGTTCGAAGTGGATGCCTGCTACGATGTGAATGCCGCGGAAGAGGCCCATCATACCGAGCCACTGCTTTTAGAATTCGGGGCCCTGTCTCTTGAAGGGGGGTCGGGTTCCGCCACTGGTAAAATGAGCTTACCCACGACGATGCCGCAGTCCACGGCAGCAGAGCTCAAGTCCACGCAGAAACCAAAGCCGGTTGGCATGTATCTTCCACAGCTGTGGTTTGGCCGGACGCCTTGGCTCATTGTTGGCACCCATACAAAGGGGGTTTTCCATTCGGTAAAAGTCACTGACGCAGCAGCCTCCTTTCAGCAGTGGGAGACGAAACATCAACACGCATTACAGAAAATGGCTACGTTACTTCATGAGCTGCGAGAAGCTGTGAGAAAGAACAAGGGGAGAAGCTGTGCCGCTATTTGCGAGAAAGCTACCGGTCCTGCGGTAATTAAGGTTTTTGAGACGATAGAGAGAAATCGAGCGCTTCCAGAGGATTTGATTGCCCAATTCTGGTGCTCTACCTAAGAAGGCTTTGTTCATGTCATGTTTCATGCGGTGAGGGAAACGGGAGCAGCACGAGCAATATGCTTCACAATTTTTTGCAAACATGTATCGTAACGTCTGCCTCCATTCCCAATGTTCTGCTTTTAATGGTTGCCCTGCCGCTTTCTAACGATCTCGCTCTTCTAGTTATACAGAATTATAAAAATTACATGATCCCTTCCTATGAGTCGTTGATTACTGAACTACAATCAACTCCCAATCGTGATGTGTGACTTGGACAACATCTCGGTTCTTCAAATCAACGACGGTGATGATGAGTGTGACGCAGCGAATGCTGTTCTCGACTCGAACGACCAGGTGATGACAGTATCTATCTTTCCCACTCCAACAAAATACTAAAGCAGCGCTCTATCAATCAACGCCTCATGCATTTCTAAGCCAATGCACGTGTCTCGACAAGGGACGACGATGAATAAGAAGAGCTCGTGGTCGAGGTCTTTGGCGTTGGTGGACCTACCTTTCAGGCCGGAATGCCGTCAAAGCGTATTTCGAGATCTACCAATCAATACCTACATTCTTTAATTTTCTATCCAGGTTCATTTCCAAGTTTTGGAAGACAGCTAAGAATATCACGAATGTCGTGCCTGTCGATTGCAATCATGCGCACACTCATCCTACCCTAAATGCAAGAGACGGTAGCTCTGAGGAGGAAAAGCTTGGCATTGATGCCAGTCTTCCTCGTCGACTGAAATGTTGGCCACGAACTCTAATCACGTTGCAAGCCGGTATTAAAGTCAGTACGGAAGAAATTTTTTGCAAAGCCTATGGAGGTGGAAAGGGGACTGGTTGGTACTGATGTAGGGGCGAGAGCCGGCAAGAACAAAATAAACATGTTACTGCGCATTCCACAGCTTCTCGATCACGTAGTACCTGGACGGAGACAATGGCCACGTTGTTGAGGCCCACCGGCGTCGGGTACCTGGGCGTTGTCTCTGATGGCGTCTCAAGATGGTAATATATCTGCAACATCGGCGAGGGAGGGAGGCGAAAGTGGGCTTGAGACAGAGGAATAGACACAGAAACAGCTGTGATCAATTTCCTGGCGACTGTTCCGCTACTGGGCGGTGCGGTTCACAACGAGCATCAATCGCTATCCAACCTCTACGTCGCTCCTGTACCTCCTGATGCGCCATCCGTAAGCTTTTACGAGCCTGAACTCGTCTGAGTCTTCTCTCTATGAAGGTCCTACATTAAGAGCTTCACTTAACCATGTTGCTACAAAAGCATTCATTTTTATATAGATAAACGAAGGGCACACCGCGTGTGCTACCTAAGGTGTGCTCAGGTGTGGAAACGGGAAAGCGACGTGCTGACAATACCTGAAGGGGCGCCAAACTCAGTGCCTCTCACTGTAGACCTGGAACATACCCGTGGATATGTAAGTGAGAATATGAAACGGTAGATCGGTGGACTGGCCAGATAGGTAGGCGGAGGCTCCTTGGCGACGAGGCTGCTATCTAGTACCCTAGCCAATGCATATAACAAAACACGGCTGTTCGATGTGTGTTCGCTGACGCACAAGAAGCGTGAAAGATGGTACGCTCGGCCCCAGACGGCCACGTTGATAACCTCCCGCCTCTCACCGGATTTTGTGGTAGGTGGTAGCCTTAGGATCACAGTGGTGAGGTGATGTGGTGGCGAGAGGGCATGTGGCATGAATGTTCACCACACCTTCTAGAGCTGGAATATACCTGAAGTATGCCAAAACTGAATGTCTCCCGCTCTACTCCGCACATACTGACGATATGGGACAGAACGCCGCCGGCTTGACAAACGCACTATGCGATATCGTGTTGCCAGGCAGTCTGGTTCAATGCCTCTCTCTGAAGTCACGCATTTCCTGCCTATTCATCTACCAATTATTTCAAGAACACTTAAGGTATGGACGCTCTGCCGTTGGCTTGTGGCTTCGCCGCTCTCGCCGCCAGCCGGACCAGCTGATAAGCAGGTACCATGTGTGGCACAAGGCTTTCCCACACCTGCTAGCGTGAGTAGTTGAAGGCATACACACACTTTATGCCCCTCACTGCAAGCTTAAAATGTGAGGTTGCCACATGGCCTGTGAATCTGTGGTCTCAGCAGTGGATAGCACGGATCAGTCCATGCGCTCAGACAACTATACTCTATAAATTTTACCTTCAGCCGCTGGTCGTGGCCAAAGTCAAACAACACGGCGCCACGTTCTGGTAAGCACGCAATATTTCCAGCTCAGTGTCGTTGTGAGACGGGGGATGGATCCTGAGACACGTAAGGGTCGATGAAACGTCTCCCGTCAACGATGTTCTCATCGTTTGCTTCCGCTGGGACTTGTCGATAGAAGTGCAAGAGGTTGTTCCTCAAAATATATGGCGTAAAAAAAGGGCCGTCTAATCGGTGGCTATAACTAGGACCGCGGCGAAGCGGTACTCTGCAAGGGACTTACTTACATGGCGTCAGGCTGTTTAGCACCACCCTCGCCAAGGCAGATATGCAAACACTTTATGCCGGATCATGTACATTTGAGTGTGTCCGAACCTTGCATGGCAACTGAGACTTTATGACTCTTGAATCGCCATCGCCCATGCGGTATTAGTCCTGCGGCCGTGCCTATGTCCTTGAACCTTGGTAGAGGCCGGCTGCAGGTGAGTACCTGTTCTTGAAGCCGCCCGTGTTATTTCCCCAAGCCAACCAGCCGCCGGCTAGTCACAGGGGAGATATGCGCGTCACACAACTATCGAATCCTTCCGGAAAATGGAGGGGGGTGTACAAGCCCATATGCGCTCGGGTTGATATCTGCGCCGCTACTACGGAGTCCTTGCTGGACAATCTGGATGGGTGGTGCCATTCTGCCGCAGCGCCGCAACGTCAATGACAGCGACCTGGACGGACGAGGTGTGCGTGAACACCAGTATCGTGTCGTACACGAGTTGAGAGGCTGTGGTCACACTGGGGTAGTTGGGGATATTAATCCGGCTGGAAACCATGTTGTTGGCCACGCTGAGTACACCGCAGCAAACTCGGGCGAGTTTTGACAGCCGCAAACACGCGGGGAATCTGTTCCCATTCGACTTTGACAGCTGGTAATTACCCCATGTGCCGTGCCGTAGCAAACGCAAACTCCGCAGTTGCGGCAAGGCGGGCTAGTGGGCATGTACCGACTACCCAGCGACTCAGCCCACATCGAAGTCGTTGCTCTGCTTCGACGAACCCTTTCCCCAAGCAGAGCTGCTATATGGACTGAGATGATTATTTGTTAGCAGTCTGGACTGCGTCAGATGGCCGTATAATGGCCCAGGGTATGCCGCGGAGGTGAGCAACGAGATTAGCAGGTTCGTGGCCTGCCACATACGGATTACTCTGTAGGGAGTACCGAGATCGCAACTCTCAGGTATGGGTACTCGGTACCTCCTCCGCAGGAAGCGGACCGATATGGAGCAAGGCCAGGGCTTGTTTGCCTGTGATGAAGCTCCTTGCCTGTTCCTTGCCTGTGATGAAGTTTCTCGCCTGATATTTCAGGCATCTTCAGCCTGGCGCCGCCGTAGCTGCAGCCAGCAAGCAGCCGGCCGGCGGGGCATTTGGCCACCGCCGCTCGTCCCTGCCACTGCCAGTTCAGTCAGAGTCATCAGCCGGCGTCAGCCAGCGGCAGGCTCTGTCTGGCCAGACTTTCTGGGTGCAGCCTCTGACTTTTGCCGCTGACATTGCGCCCGCGCCGCCTGCCAGCCACACGACGCTCCACACCACACACAAACACAGCCCTTCCGCTTCCAACCTTGTGCCTTCGTCGCTTTATTACGGCCGTGTGCTACCATTTTCTTCACCTCCCCACTCCCTTCCACTCCATCCCCTTTGCTCATTTACTTCTCACCCAACAACAATCCCGCCGTCCATCGCAAACGCTATCACAGCACCTCCTAGGTTTCCTTCACACAAGTAGTTTACCTGATCGGACTTTTCTTGTTCCTACCGCAACTCAGCGCTCCTACAACTCGTCAACAAAAACCACCACTCCATCCAGCGAGGCGTCTTCATCTCCAGCCTTCCGCTGCTACATCGTCCTCCCTTAATAACAACCCATTTCCCAAAGTCACCCCTCAACGTCCGAGTTTATGTCCATCGAAAATCTCAAGTCCTTTGGTATGTCTACTCCTTTCATGGCTTTCTTTTCATGTTCCAACGACGCCCGATGAATACCATCGCGTCGCGTTCTTGGTTTTTGTTTTCTAGATCCTCCAACCCCCCCTCTTCACCCCACCCTGCGTTCGGACCGTCACAGATTAATGCTAACTCTTCTCCAGATCCCTTCGCCGAGGCTGACGAAGATACGGGCGACAATAAGCAGGCCCAAAATTACATACATATACGCATCCAACGTAAGTGTCTTACTCCCCGGCTGCCGTTGCCTACGATGGCTACGGCTTGGACAACCCCACTGCACGGTCCTGCGTCGCTCGCGCGCACGTGAGCTGGATGCTCGGTAGCTGCTATTGTACATACGCCAGTTTCACTAACTCTCTGTTCAGAGCGTAATGGACGTAAGACTTTGACCACTGTTCAGGGTCTTCCGAAGAAATTTGACCAGAAGAAAATCCTCAAGGTCATCAAGAAGAAATTTGGTTCGTGGCGGCGACGTCTTTCCCCCTTGCTTTCTCACTACTCAAATGCAAAGAACGTTGGCAGGTCATTTTACTAACGTTGACGCTGCAGCTTGCAATGGCACTATCGTCAACGACACCGAAATGGGAGAGGTGATCCAGCTCCAAGGTGATCAGCGCAAAGATGTTCAGGAATTTCTCATCGACAAGAAGGAGGGCCTTGAGCTAGACGCCAAGACCATTAAGGTCCACGGCTTCTAAGCTTCGCAATGCGCCGTCGCCCCGTCAGCTGCTTGCTCTTCCAGGAGATGCATGCTCCCGCTGATTCGGAGGACGAGGTTGGGACGAGAACGATCCCCTCGTATTGCACCTCATTTTAGATGTATCGATACCCAGGGGTTCAAATCGGCTCCAATCACACCCCGAGGACGACGGCCATTATCATCCACCGATGTGTGATATTGTTTGTTTTGGTGGGAGGAACCTCGATAACAATCAAGTTCTGGACTGCGTTGCAGTGCGGCCAGTAGATATGATGATCCTCTGCTTTGTCTCTTCAAAGTATGAATTAGGCTATAGGCTAGGTGTATTGCATGGCTTGTCAGTCCCTCGTTTAGTCAGCTTCTACAGGCATGCTGGGCCGTAGTTTAGGTCATAAATAAAGCGAAATGGAAATTCATACTAAGAAGAGACACAGATTTAAAGAAAATGTACTTGGTGAAGAACACTAGGGACGCTCGCAGTCGTCACGGTTTACATACTCCCAGAACGCCGTGATCCCGGTAGAAGTTTTTTGCAACGCCAGCCGACAAATGCCATGCGGATAATAATAATAATATGCTCAGCCAAAGCTGGCACAGGCATGAATTTTCCTCCCCCCCGCCCGGCCACACATTCGTTCATCTTTTCTCAGGAGGTACTGGAATGCTGATCAGCCTCGACGTCCAGCTTGTTCGATGGACCCCTTGATTTGAACCAGCCTATCGTATACATCGTTCCATACTTTTCGAACACGTCCGACGAGGGGTATCGCGGGGTAATTTTGTTCAAAGGAAATCATGTGAGCCAACAAGGCAACCATACTAATGTAGCTTGCTATCGAGAAGACATTAATAGAGGTCGAGGTTTCTTTGCGTATATTGATTTTTTGATGTGTAATGTGATAGCACACGGTCAAGGTCTATTTTTTGGGGGCCAATCGAGTTAGATTCAGGATCAAAGTCGGTGTCACCTCTCAATACGTCATGCATGCATGTGAGACGGAACGTACAGTTGCTATGCCAATCCACCCAGGAAGCATCAGTCGGGGGTCTTCAAACCCCCCAGCCAAGGAAAGCATCGTCATGGTAAGGTACGCATTGACTGCATTTATGGTAAGAAGGCGAACTATAGTCGCTTGGGGCGTGTAGTGGATGAGCCTAGGGGAGGAGGGGGGAAGTTAGCCTCCAGCTGGACAGGGCGCTCATGCATGCATGCGTGCCACGTTAGATGTTGCAGGAGCATGTGACGAACCATCGAGACATGAGGCAATCAGTAAAGAAGAAGGCGAGGTAGCCCGAAGCAAAACTCTGTGTAACGGGATACGCTAATTAGCCCATCTGCTGCAGATCTCTTGCAAATGTAAATGCAAATGCAAAAGTAAAAGTAATTTTAGGGAAAGAAAAAAAAAAGCCACGAACCCACATGGTTGCCAGCGCGCCCTCTGTGAGAGCGAAGGGAACAGCATCGTGGCTGTTATGCGAGACGCCGTCCGTGTCTGATGGACCTGATGCCGAGCCTCGCACAACAAATATTCTGTCGGAACCAGGAAGGATGCTCAAGACGAGCTGCAACGCGCAAGGTAAACCCCACCAAAGCGCGGGTAGAATAGACAGAAGACGAAAAGTAAAGAGATATGGGTGCCACTGGGGATGGACGTTCAAGACGACGGCCACTCGGGGCTGCAGCATGGAAGGGTGGACTGGCGGCGGAGAGTGAGGTTTAGATATCGATAAGGGAGGCGAGAATGGTTCGGCGTGGTGGTAGCTCCGGCTACGTCTGTGGAGGTGGTTGGAAGTATCGTGAAGAGCAGCTCCGGTGTTGTTTGCGGCCGCTGGAGAAACAGAAGACGACGATGAAGCGCTCGTGAACGGTGGGAAGCCGGGGTTGGACGATGAATATGGTTTGCTCGACGAGGCCCGGCGATTAGAACTGGCCGCCGTCGCCATTGCACGCACTCAGGCCATGCATGGGGGAGAAGGGACGAAAAAAGAGTAACTATATATATATGTGTGTGTGTGTGTTCTGTTGACTTCGTTGAGCTCGGGTCGATGCGGACGTGACGTAGTGTAGGGTCTGGTTTTAGATCATTCGCGGTAGATAAAAGCAGAAAGTTAGA
Organism: Conoideocrella luteorostrata; assembly: GCA_032433595.1. Taxonomy (NCBI): domain Eukaryota; kingdom Fungi; phylum Ascomycota; class Sordariomycetes; order Hypocreales; family Clavicipitaceae; genus Conoideocrella; species Conoideocrella luteorostrata. Next base: position 12,946 of record JASWJB010000161.1, read on the forward strand.
CAGAGAGCAAGCTTCGAACAAAGTACGGCGTAATTGAAGCTAAAATGGCCAGCGAAGACCCGGACGACGTTGCGCTACGTAGCGAAAAGAGCCACGAGCCAGGCGCACGCGAGTCTGGAGTTCTTGGAAGACGTCTCGGAGAGAGAGGGTGGACAGAAGAGCCTCCGCAGGGCGAGACGAGTGCCACACAATGTGTTGCAGCAGGTGCAGTAAAATGAAAAGGTGAAGAGGAGGAGAACGTGCTGCAGTGCAGGCAGTGGTGGTGTGTGTCGCAATTGTGCTCCGTACCAGGAGCGAGGGAGTGTGGGAGGCGGGGAGAGAGAGGCCGACGGGAGCGCTCGGGAGATGACGAGACTGCGAGGGCAGCGGCTGGTGAGGAAGTTACTGAGTTTGCGTGGTAAATTCGAAATATCAGTTCCTAGCAGTCAGTATGGAGTATACGAGAGGTTGACGCGAAATGAAACCATTGCGTGGCCGGAAGTTCGTGGTTGGGCAATCTTATCGAGCTGGCTCTAACGACACTAGAACAGATTGACAGTAACTAGCTACGGAGTAGTGACCTGCGTGCCTGCGTGGCCATTTGGGTGGTTCGTCGGGTAACTAACTTGCGAAAAACTACGGAGCGCTGGCCAGCTGGGTTAGGGGACCACGGTGTGGCTCGTGAAGAAGACTAACTAGCAAGATGGAGGGAGCGTCTTGTGGGCCTTGAACCATGTTTCTTATTTGGCCCCAAGAAACGTGCTCCGAAACCAGTTGTGCCACGCTTTGCTCTAGAAGCCATCGATGCTTCTTCTCAATGTCGCGCACGGGGGTTTCAGAAGCTAGTTATAGACGAGCTTGTTCAATCCCACCCGTGACAAGACAGTAAATATGTAGGCTTGCCTCACACAACTAGCTGTGCAAGCGCTCGATCGCGAACACTTGACTTTTCCCGTGGTAACACATCACACCACGCAACCACAGCCATGCTGATTGCTGCTTGGTGCGGCTTGGTGCTGGTGCAGCTGCAGGTGCTGGTGCTTCCGCGATGCCAATTGACCTTGCCGTTCCAGTTTCCCAAGGCCGTTTTGCGGTGCCGTTGCCTAGCGTTTCGTTCCCCGGGTTCTGGTCTACCATATAAGTCTCTGCCCTGCTTTCTAACGAGGACAAAGATACATACCGCAAATGTGGCCCGATGATCCACTGTTCAACTGAGGGAACGCTGTTCTCCTTAACAGCAATCAAAACATGTGCATGATCAACCGTAGCGCCAACCTGAGCGGATGGCGGCGCGGGGGTTCTTCTCAATGCGATGGACAAGGGCCGGTGCAATAGTATCCTCATCAGCCGGTGTCCATACAGGCGTAGACCTTCCGAGCTTTACTGATTTGAGGGTTTGAAGTCTTGCGAAGATCTGCGTGATACTTATGGATGCGCCATTGGCTGACTTTAGCGCATCAATCAACGCGCGGGTAAAGGACACTTGGGGGATCGCGGAGGTTGTAGATTCCTAAGCTGAAGCACCAAGCAATTCGATATTTTGGATGCAGCCAGCGAGTCCAGATGCACAGAAATCCATAGTATATAGTCTATGGTCGGGTTGGGAACGTAGGTGGAAATATATGTATGTCATTCCGAGTCAGGTATTGGTTTGCATTGCGGTAACTAGAGATAGTGAGACGATGCTGCCATGACACCGTGGCCGAAGCAGTAAATGCATACAAGGGTTGAGCTGCTAGAAGCTCTCGCGGCGTATTTGCCAATAAAATTGGTAACAGCAGTATTGAGATCCCTGAGAGCCACATGATAATGTATCTTGTCCATGTCCATAGTGTACTTTTCCACAGCCCAATTATACTGTAAAAAAATTATTTGAATCAAATTATACCAAAAATATTTTTACTTACAATTAAAAAGAAGAATTTACTTAAGATAAGAAGAAAAAGAGTTTACTCAAGACAAGAAGAAAACGACTCTACTTAAGACAAGGAGACAGAGGATCTACTCAAGACGAGTAGAAAGAGAATGCACTATCTATCCCTTAGCCGTTTGCATAATAATCTGCAACTTAACATTGCTATGTGATACTAACGGTGTATAATATTAGCCTAAGATAAGTACTAAGTTTTACTTATTATTTCCGATATCTATAGTAAGAAAAGGCGGTATCTTGGGATAATTTATATCCAGTTGCATGAATTTAGGAGCAAGTTCTGCCGTGTGGACAGCAGTATTATTATTAAACAGCCGCGCGGACAGCAGCAAGCGCACCTCGCCCGGAGTGGAAGTAGCGTTGTTAGAGATTACTTTTTCTTCTTATTTTCTATATCGATCTAGCAATACAGAGTAGGGAACTGCAGCCTTGTTTGTCATAGCTGGTTGATGATTCAAGGGCGTGGATTGTAGTATCCAATGCATCGGGCATTCATACCCGACATGGCTGGGAGTGCACCAAGTATCGCAAGCTGCTACTCACTCTTTGCCGTTCTCAAGAAACCCTCAGCACGATCCGGGAGACACGGCAAGCTTGGCAAGTGGTAAGCGGAGTACTAAGCGACCGATCATACGGCAGATACTCGATGGAAGTGGTATATAGCTATTATCGAGCCATGTCGTCCCCCTTTCGCTCCTAATGCAGTGAAGTCATGGTACAGATGAAAAAAGTCGTTGACATGTTGTACACATCTCTAATTTACATACCCACTCGGGCCGCCTAACCGCCACCCCAGTTCCAGGTCGCCGTCCTGTTATTCCTTTGCTCTCCTGCGCCTTTCGGTTTTCACGCCGACTCCTTCCACCCCGCCCGCTTGGCTTGTTCCTTGTCAATGACGGCCTTTTCCCGCAGGTACGCCTCCAAGGTAGTAGCAGAGGTTGTCCCCCATATGCGCCAAGGCGTCGTCTCAAACGTCTTGGAGTTTGCCTGTCTCGACAGCACCACATACTCAATCTTGTCCTGCAACTTCAAACTGCCAGGGATGGTCGCCCCGGTGGCGACATGAAATCTGGAAGCCTGCTGCGTCGAAGAGATGGCCACAACAGCCTGCTCCGTCATCATGACCTTGTCATGGGGATTGACCTGGTGGATCTGATGGGACATCAGCTTCGGGTACACCAGCCCATTGTTGTACTTGACCAGCTCGAAGCGCACGCCCTCTGAGGGATCTCGACGGTCAACAGCCGCAGAGAGCTTCTTCGCGAACTCCCCCAAGCAGATCTTGTTCAGGGTGACCTTGTCGCCGGCAGCAAACACCTCAAGCATCTCGCGGTACATGGCTTTGGCGGTCGGCGCAATTTTGCCTCGGCGGGCTTTCCACTTCGGTCGTGTTGTCCAGTTGGGCATGGATTTCAGCTTGAAGTTGAGTACGGAGACGGCCCCGATGAGCCAGTGCCTCAGGCGGGACCAGTGATATTGCGCGAATTCGCTGGGGGATTTGGGGTATCGTGATAGAGGCAGCGACACGAATGTGCCTACGTGGTAGAAGAGACAGTAGTTAGCATCGTACTGGGACGGATGTTGTTGCAGATTACACCTCTCTAGCACTAGCAACCAGGCGAAAAGTGTAATAACACTAACCTGGGAAGAGAGGGCCGCCTCCATCCCTAAAATACTCTGCATTGGCAAGTTTTTGCATGTGCGACATGCTCTGCTCCTTGGCCATCTTGTTCGAGCTCTGTCGTGAGGCTCGGTCCAGTTCGCGGACAATCTTGTTTCTACCCGGCAAAGATGCATAATGTCTCGGTGAATGAACCATCAGTGGCTTGGCGACGACATGCCGCAGCGGACGGTAAGTGGCAGTCCGCCATATTGGCGTTGGCGATGCCATTGTTTGTGTTGCAGGGGTGCCGATTTGTCGTCAAAACTTCACAGGCAATCCATCCCCAAACTCTCCTACGGCCAGCAGGAAATTGTAGTTTCGGCGCAAGAAAGTTCCGACTGCTGCGGATTATCAGTGTGCCCGGACCGGTGCATGTGCATGCATTGCGCAGTGGGCAGCTTGTGGCAAGACTGGTAATAGTGCAAACTGAGATCCACACCTAATTGGTGGTGCGGATTTAGTTTCCGTCACCAAGAAGTTAACTACTCCGTGGAGAGGCCAAAAGACCAATTCTTGCAAGAGGCACCTCTGCATGATCCGTCCACCACCACTACCACGGTGCATTCAAGACACCAGGCTCAGTTCCCGGCTCCCAGTTCGACAGCCCATGTTCCTTGAGAGTAGGTGAGCCAATTGGCTCCAGCTGGCGCATTCGGTGCCGCAGCACGATCCATCATCGCCAACGCCCTCCTCGTTCGTTGAAGAAACACCCATGCCATCATGAGGGCCACACATCCGCTTCTAGGCAAAGGCCTGCTCGGCCGAAGCATGGATGAGCTCCGGAGGCGCACAAGCATAGGTGCGATTGTAAACTTTCCCCCCAATTATTAACTGCCCCCCAAGACTTCTAACCAAGAAGCATGCAATAGCCATGAAATTCGAAGCCATCAAGGGACCACTCGGCCCACGTCCTTTATATGAATTCAACAGCCCTGCCTCAATACAAGACTGCATCCTCATGTCAGACACCCTGATCGGTGGCTCCTCCAACAGCAACCTCGACTTCATATCCCACGACGCCGACGCCGCCGTCGACTCCTCATCCTCATCCTCATCCTCATCCTCATCCTCATCCTCGCCCTCATCATACGCCCGATTCCACGGCCACATCTCTACCTCGCTCCCCGCCGACCGACCTACCATCCAGCGCAGCGGATATGCCGCGTTCCGCACACCCGATCAATCGCCGACTTTATTTGGACGGTCCGTATGGGATATTGACCCGTACACATATCTCGCCCTGCGCATCAAGTCCGACGGCAGGTCGTACTTCGTCAATCTGCAGACCGAGGCGGTAGAGCCCTCTGATCTCCATCAACATAGGCTGTTCGCAAAATACCCCGGCCGGTGGGAAACAATAATGATTAAATGGAACGACTTTGTGCGGACGAATCACGGGTTTGTGGTGGAACCTCAAACAGAACTGCTGCGGCAGAAGGTGCGGACTGTTGGTGTTGGGCTGACAGACCGCGTGGAGGGTCCGTTCGAGCTGTGCATAGATAGAGTGTGGGCTACGAATCAAGTTGTCGAGGGCTCGACAGTGGTGAAGTCGGAGGAGAGCGGGTTAAAGAACAGACAAGGACAAAAAATCCAGTGGTAATAATGGACAGACAGAAATGAGTAATTTGCAGGTTTGCTTGTTCTGTTTTGGCCATACCATGGACGAAGCTTCTATCATGTCGAGAGTTCTCTAATAGAACAGCCTAAATCCTCGGGGGGATGTGGTGACAAGACGGGCCTACGTGTACACAAATAAACGTTGTAGTCGTAATAAGACAACATGTTACATAGTCATATTTTCATCATCGGTCAACACTCAATGTGTTTGCTGTTTTCCTCAGCTCCACATATGCAGCTGCATAGTCTGCTGCCAGCGCCAAATCTCCCTTCAACTTCATAATCATAGCTTTTTTGGCCATCATTTCGCACTGGTTCTTGACGTCCTCGACTGACGAGTAGTGGTCAAAGGATTTCTGTACCGCAGCAAGCGCCCGAGTCATGTGCTCCAGGCGCCTGCTCGAATCTGGCTGCATTGCGCCGGCCAAGCCCATGTATGCATCGGCCAGGAACGAGTACAGCTGGGCCGCGAGGATAGACGACTCGCATTCCAAAGCCCGCGGCAGGACCGCAACAAGCAGCTGCGTAGCGGGCTCGAACTCGCCCATAGATACCAGGATGTTTGATAGCGCCCCCGTAGCTTGCCACAGGCAGGGCATTATTCGTGCCTGCCATGCAATATTGAAGGCTCGTACGGCTGTTGAGAAGGCTCTCAGCGGACGACCACACTTGTCGAGCAGCGAAACCTTCGTGAGGAGGAGCTTGACCCGCAGCGCAATGTCTTTGTTCTCATCTCTCAGTGCGCGTATGAGCTTTCCCACCTTGCTAAATGCACTCTGCAGATCGCCCCGGCGAGTCAAGCAGTCCACATGGAGAGAGTCGATGATGAAGGCCATGTCGGGCTCGAGGTCGTCCGTCTTGGACTGCAGTAGCTGGTCCAGGAGCTCCTCTGCCCCATTCAAGTTGTTGTGGTGCAAATCTCTCCTCAATCGTATTATTGCCCTGTATTTGTACCAGCACAGGCTGGGTTTCCAGGTGCGCAATGAGTTCTCATCTAGCTTTTCTAGGCATTGTAGACCTTCGTCGTAGCGACCGCGGTCCGCGAGCGAGAGTGCGATCCGACACGTGTGCTTGAGCTCGTCGTCAAATACAGCATATCTCGCATGGCATCTCAGGAATATTTCCGAGGTTACTGTGGAGAGGTGTGTAAGACCAAGTCGGCTCCACAATGCGGCGTACAATGCAAGCTGCGTGCCAAACATGGCCTTCATGTTCTTCTCAACAATGATTTGCGAGCTTCGAACCATGGATTCGAGAGACGTGGCGACGCTGTCCCCATTGATCAAGCCGATCTTGGCTTCGGTCAAAAGGACTGAGCTCCACAGAGTCCACATGCCGGATTCCTTGGCCTTTACCTTCAGGAAAGCAAGACTCTCTTTGTTGGTTCCCAACAGGCTTTTCGACTCTAATTCATGGACTAGATCGGGATGTGTCCGGCCAAAATGAAACAGCCAATTCAGGGCATAGTTAAGACAGGCCATATCCTGGTTTTCTCTAGCCGCAGAGACGGTTTCAAGCATTGCTGACAGAGCCTCCTTATAGCATCCAAAGTCTGCCTGTAACACGGCAAGATTCATGAGCGCGTACTGATAAAATAGCCGATCCCGATACTGCATGGTATAGTCAAAATACCTGTACAAAAAATCGAAAGCCGTGGGGTAGTCTCCAGACCTCCAAGCATCAAGGAAGCTAAAACAATTAGTGGTTGGTGAGCCATCCGACCAAGTCGAAGCAAGAGCATGCAAGCTCACCTTAGATAGTGATTGAGACTTGGTATAATGAAACTGTCCTGTAAGAGGTCGTGAAATTGCTGTTGAATTTCCCAAGGAATTCGAGTTCCACATTCTGTTGAACAGGCGTCAGAGGAGTCATGGAACCAACAGATTAAGCAAGCGAACACGTACTCTGCATCTGCTCAATCTGAAACTCAAGAAGCGATTCGACGTCGTCGGTGCTAACAGGTATGGTGCCGCTCTCGTCTCCTGTGAGCATGTCGCCGTATGCAACGGTCGCTAAAGCAGAAACCCCTTCACGGTTCCAACCACTCTCTTGCTCCCCAAGCAGAAGGACATGATCAAAGCTCAATCGGTCAAAGCCCGGGTTCTTCCTTCGTATGTAGTGGGCAGTGGGTTGGCGATATCGCACAAATGCCTTCCACAGCTCCGCACAATCGTGGAAGTGCAAACGTTGATACTCTGTGTGTGCCTGCCTGATGAACGATCCGAATGGTGAGTTGTGCGAGAGCCTAATATTTGCCCCCTCTTCGGTTTCTTCTTCTTCTTCTCCATGTTTCCGGCGTTGTTCCGCAGTTTTGGCGAGCATTCGTGGGATCCGTTCGAAGAATTCGGTCATCGAGTGAAGTGAGTCGATGTCCCAGAGCTTCGTCAAAAACTGGTCCCAAAGCTTCCGCCCAGGAATTCCCATGAGAAATGGGTAGCTACCGAGAAGCTTCTCAAAGTCCTTAATGGCAATAACCAAACTGACAGTCCGCTCGACCTTGGCCCATCGCGCTCCTTGTGATAACAAAGGATCCGTAGGGCCGTGGTCCAGCACATGCGATGTGATAAAGGACAGCACAGGAAGGATAGCATCACTGGGAACTGCCTCCGCTGTATACAGCTCCATCAGAACTAGCAAGCCAACCTTGGCGGGAGTGACGTAGCGAGCCATTGTGTCGTGACGACCTGTTGTTCTCACGGCACGGCCAGGGTGAGCTCATTGAGCGGCTACCTCGCGACACGGACACTGGCAACGCGTGTGGTCAAGACGCCATGTCAGCCGGCGAGGATAATCCAAAGTAAAGCCGCGAGTGTGAATGTCGTATTGAAAGCTATTTATCCTCTGATTTAGCAGCGCATTTGAACATGTTCTTGCTATAAGACCCAAGCGGACGTGTTGGATTTGGTCTCCAAGAGTGTGCCACCAGTTCTCCATGTCGATTGACAGCAGCGGCGCATCGCCCCACCACTAAGTTTACAGTTGTGGATGCTGAGAGCTCTTGCCGCAATGCCAGTGCCCAATCTTCTGGATTCTGATGAAATGAATCTGCTGGAACGTTAGGCCAAGTAGTCCACCACCTATTTTGCACTGATAAGAACTTCTAGAAACAGCACTATATACAAACTTCTACATGAGGCGCAATCCCAGGCGGTAGCTGCGTTTCTAGAAGGTCACCGCGGAAAACAGGGCAAAAGAAGATAATTGTGCGGTTCAGTGTGCACCCCACTAATTACCAATTTCATCCGGAGCGGCCACTTTCGACTGGCGCGCGATGTAGTGTGTATGCCTCTTACCACATCATCCTACCCTACATACAACGAAGCCCAAGTAGAAAAGGTCATAGCCCAAGGAATTACTCCCTGCGTACGGTTCCCTTTATGTTTCCTTGGCCGCCTCAGTTGTTTAATCTGAGCACCGAAAGGGCCACTGGAAAAATAAAAGTCACGTGGTGTGACGTAAATCACATAGAGCGTACTCCACCGAATGTCAATCAATTGCTGCAGGGCGACCTGATGCTTGATGCAAAACGACGCGAGCCCGGCTCTGCAGTGCTGACTATTCAATAGGAGCTCAGAGGATCGTCCCCAGTCGGCCAATAAAATATAGTACATTAAGATACTTTATTTACCACCCTATGATAATAGGAGTCATCGACCATACTATAACCTAGTATTGTTGGTCAATGTTCTCCGGTTTTTCATCATCAGATAAAATCCGTGAGGGACAACCAAAAAAAATAAATAAATAAATAAATAAAATAAAATACATACATATATATTAAAACACAGAAGTCATCTTAACTCCTTTTTACCAAGAAACCTTATTGCAGCAACTAATAAGTGGTCAGCTTTTTGATTCTTTTGGAGCGGGCACGGTTGGGTTTCGGCCAAGCATGGCCCTCAGTACCTCGGTTAATGACGAATGCAACCCGAATCATTGCACGCCCATCTCAACGGAAACCTGGTTGGCAGTAGAGTATAAGCATGGAAATCTACGAATATTGAAGACATCCGCGTTCTATTTTGCCATGGATTGCAGCTACATAGTGATTATTCTGACAGCTACATGATTATGTGGCTGGACAAACGTTGGTACCTTCACGTCAGAGCCGCTCCGTGGTGGAGACGACAGCACTTGTCTTCGTGTCAATCAAGCTATAGTCTGATGTATTTCTTACAATGCACAAGCAAGTAATTCAAAGGTGGTATAACATGAAGCTCAGTCAATTGGATTCTAAGAAAACTGAAACAGTGCAGTCCCTTGGACGTGGGGAACTATACAGGGAAGCTCCTGAAGTATTTTTTGCCACCATGGCCATCTGTTCTCTATGAAAGACATTTAGGAAGCCTTGTCCTTGTTGTGATAGTTTACAGCGTCATTCCAGCTGCGTTGTTGTTAGTTATGAGACTAAATCTGGTTGCCGGCCAAGCATATCGGTTATAGATGGGCCAGAGACTCCAAGAGTACTTACAACAGCGTCTTGTCTCCTGAACCCCACTGGAAGTTCTTCGTGCGGATGTTCTGATAGGGGTATTCGGTACGTTCTTCCAATGGAGGCATGTGGCTCCAATGCTCCCAGTGGTTGTTCCAGAGCATGTAAGCATTAGCGCCGGAAGCGACGAGGAAAAGAGGGACAGCGCTGCATAACTCTTGTTAGCCTGCAGTTCCTTATTGTGTTACCAGCAAACGAGCATCTAATCGCCCCGGCCCCCGGCATCACATCGTAGATGGCCGACGAGATACAGTCAGATACTTGTAACCGCCAACTGGAGGTATGCATCATTCGTATGAGAATGGACCACGCCTTGCCTGTAGCTGCGATCAGTTCAACGACCTTGCACGGTAAGACCCTTAGAGTCAACCCCTCACACCGAGAGCAAGAGGAACAGAAATGCCACATGAATAAACCCATTCAATTAAACAAGAAGTATGTTTATGCATGTGGCATTTCTGTCCCCCCGCATTGAGTAAAGAGAGGATTCTATAGGCAAGACCGTTCGAATGTCGAAGCACTGACCCTATCGAGCATAAGCGTGGCGCTTCAGCAGATCGACCCATTGTTGATCTGCTGACCTCATTGAACGTGACCGTGAGGCTTCAAGATAGAAGCCTCGCCAAGGGGTAGGGGCGCTTCGGCGATGACGTACTAGAGAGAGATCTTCTTCCACAGTTCGGTGGTGGATTTCGCGTGCTCCTTGATATGCTGTCGCTCCTTGATGAACTCGTTCTCGGCGGAGGTGCTGGCGAAGCGGCGCTGGGCCGGGGCGCGCAGCTGCGCACCGAAGCGCCAGGCGTTGCGGGCAACGGTTCTTGAGTGCATCTTTGAACGAATGTTGCAGCCGGGATGGGAGGTCAATCGTGAGGGGATTGGATGATGGCGGAACTTAAATGGTAAAAACATCAAGCCGAGGAGGTGGGCCAATAGACGCCCAAGCCAAATTCACGTGACTGGTGTGGTTCGCTGTGGCCAGCTGAGTCTGCTTTGGGAAGGGTGCGATTTATGCGACATGCAGTTCATACGTCCGATCATGGTGACTCTCAGTTTTGCCCTTTCTATCATCTCGAGCCACGTAGACCTTCATCCATTTGCAGCGATAAGGTTCGTAAACCGATTGATGCACGCCATCAGAGGTCTATTGTCTGCACGCTTATCTATCTAGCCGGGGCTGAGATTGTAAGCCAATTGAAGCATGTCATGAAAACCCAAATTGTCTGGATGTTTATCTGGCCGTGGTACGAAGTATCATGAATGACCTCAATGGCAAAGAGCTCCAGCCCGGGTCCTATAGGCCCAAGGTCATTTTGCGTCATTTCAGGTCAGCCGATGAGACAGGCGTGTGTGCGGGGTGACAATACCAGGTTGAAACCTTGAGGTGCTCAACGAGGATGTGTATGGCCCAACGCTTGGATAATGACAGTGAACGAATCTTCATTGTGATGCTGCCAACGCCCAACCATGCATTTCTCTTGGTTACAAATAACTTCCTCATAGTGACCCGATTGGCAGTTCCTTACCCAGTCCACCGTCCAATTAGCCAAATGCCCGATGTGGTGTCTTCTTGTCTCACCACACCAGTACTCTTAGTAACCCGAACTACTCTCGCCATCATCCAGTCAAAATTTCTGACACCTCTATGTACCTACCAATCATCATTCAAGTCCAAACAATAATTCATGCAGTCATTCATTCCCATGTGGCTTCTCAAACAAGAAGGTGATATGGTGATATCCGGCGAACTAAACACTAATGCTCGCGTTTTGTTCTCGTGGTTGGTCCGTGATCGACAAACTACAAAACGCCGCCATATCCTCTCGTACACCTCATACCCACCTATATCTGTATCTTCCTGATTATCTGATTATCAGTGCTGATGCCAACAGATTAGTTGAAGTAATAGACTGGAGCTTGTCTACCAGCCTAGGGCCTGATCTCTCGGATAGCCATTGCATTGTAAAACAGCTCACTCCTCTTCATCTTCTTCGATCAGTGCAGGGGTGCGGCGCTCCGTACGACGTTTAGGTCTTCGGTGTCTTGAGCTGCTGATGTTACTGGCGGAGTCATCGGGCATGATGTCCATATCGTCGAGTCCCCAGTCATCGTCGCTACATCCTTCAACGTCGCTCCCACCAGCAGCCCAGCTTGGTCGTTCGTATCCAGATTGTTGGGAGTTGCCAGACCCGGGGGTGTGAAGCACATCAATGCGACGACGGCTTTGAAGGTTTTGCATCAAACCGGCACCGCGCAGTCGCAAAGCTGTTCTGACCGTCTCGGCCTTTTGATGTAGTTTTTCGAAAGCGTCTTCTAAACTCTCCATGCCTGCATATATCTCCCGCTCTATTTCGGCGATAGCTGCCATTTCCATCTCCTCGTCATTCGACACTGGCTGTTTGTTGCCCCCTTGAGTGCCGGATGACGAAAGACTGACAAAAGAGGCTGGAGTCGTGCCCCGAGAATATGGCGAGAACGGAGTCGTATTCCTTGAGCTCATGGCGGAGACGCCTCTAGGCAGGGGGCTCATGGAGGATCTGTGGCCGAAGGGCGTCTCGCCTCGTGATTCCAGACCTGACATAATATCATCTGCGTCTGCCCCGGACCAAAGAAACCCATCAAACCGACCAGAAGTTAATATTTCCCATTCAGAGTTGTTGATATTTGATATTGTCACAAGTAAGTCGTGCGTGTGTGCATTTTTCACTAGATAGCTTGCACATTCAGCATCCCGTGGGGCTTGCTGTAATCGGTAAAGGCGCTGAAGTGACAGCCCTGATTTGATAATGAAGTCGTTGCGTGGTCGCTGCGCCGGAGTTGGGGCCCTTGTGGCAGACTTGAGCTCCTTAGACCCACACAGAAGTGCGTTGAAAAATGGACGGTCTTCGGCGTCCATGTTTGTCAAAATGGCGAATGTGAGTGTCTCATCGTCAACGTCCTGTGGAGGGGGCGCTGGAGTCTCGCCAGTTTTATTGAGCCACTTGTCAACAGCGGACCTGACTTTCTTTGACTGGCGGAGATAATGTTCTCTGAACTCTTCAGCAATGTCTGGATCCATCTTGACAGGAGACGCAGGCCGTGGAGGAACTTCCGCCGACACCTCGGCGGCTTTGGCGCCAATTTCAGCCAAGTCAAATGGTGGCCATGATGGAAGTTCAAGTCGTCCGCTGACCCACTCCAGAACATCTCCCCACGTTAATCCTTTATGAATTTCGTGAGATTGGTCGCACATGACACATGCGCAGCCATGTGGAGGAAGGTCTCGAGAAAAGACATTTTCCAGCCGATCCAACAAGCGCCGGGCCACTGATCTGTGGCCAGTTGCAACTGCCACAGAGCCTTGTTTTGATAGAACGTTGGAATATTGGTCGAGCAAATTGAAAAACGGTGAAAATAACGTATCTGCGCCGGTCAAGGGGGGATTCAGTGGCCGAGCTCCATTTTGTAAGGGGAGGACGGATAGGAAGTTCCGTGGAACTGGATAAGGGAGGCCGCCGTTCTGCAAGAGATAATCAACTCGGGGTATATCGTGGATGTCTACTGCCGGTGGAGGAGGTGGAGGAGGTGGAGGAGCACCAGGCATAGAAGCTGGCGTTGCCGTCTTGGAAGGGAAGCTGGACCCTTGATCGCTAAAGTCCGGAGTAGACCGACCTTTGCTTCCTTCGTACATGTGAGGGGGGAATCGGGCCGTCTGTGTGGGCGTCCGAGGTGAAGAATCCTGAACACTGGATGGTGAAGATTCACCGTCCCGACCCTCCATCCTCCTCGAGCTACTACGATTAGAGTCTGATCGTTTTACTGAGTGGCGTGATGAAGTCGATCTTGTAGAGCCCGATGGACGAAGTTTCTCCTGCGATTTGTGCTCCCTCGTTTTGACATATGTAGCTTGACTTGACGAACCAGATCTTCTGCTAACTTTAGACCTGTCATCGTTGCGAGACGCCGACCTGGAAACGCCTGACACCGTAGACTTGGGCGGACAGGGCTCAACGTCCTTGTTGTCGTCGGAGCCTTTCCTCTTATCGGCAGAGATATCTGTCTCAGGAGGGGTGGGTGGCCGAGAGCCCTTTTTCGACGTGGAAGGCTTTCGAGCCAAATCCGCGGATTTGGCTCTCCGCTCTTCGTCACCAACATCCGTGGGCTCGGGAGTGAGTGAGGCTGCTTGTCTCTGTTCACCGAGGTCGTCGCGACTCATCACCGCTTCCTTGCTATGAGCCTTGCTGAGTGTCGGGTAAGGCAGAGAGACGCGTTGCTGATCGAGCGAAACTTTGGACATATTTGCGGTCAAGTCGCTCGTTGAGCCAATTTTGTCTCGAGACTCATGATTTTCTTTCTCCCTGTCTCTACCTCTGTCTCTGTCTCTGTCTCTGTCTCTGTCTCTGTCTCTATCTCTATCTCTATCTCTGTCTCCGTCTCTGTCCTTGTCCCTTTTCTTGTGTCGCCTAGTAGAGGCCTCGCTGGCGTCGACTCCGAGCTTGCTGCGTGAGGACGAGGACGTCTTAGAAGACCTGTGGCGGCGCTCACGTTGGTGGTCCTTATCTCGATCTGGTTTTCTTTCCGACTTCGAGCGTCGATGCTTCTCACGCGTCCCCTCGTCGGCGCCTGAGTCGACTTCGGCGTCATGATCCTTGGAGAGCATGTCAGATCATCAGGCCCAAGTTGGCCGGAGGCGAGTGGATGGTGGTAGCGGTCAGGCAATGGTGCCTTGGAAACACAGAGCGCCGACGGATGGGACAAGGGCGAGTGACCGACTTATTGTCTGTCGCGAATGAACGTGGAGGGGTGGCGAGGAAGCCTGGACAGGTGCGTTCCGTCTGGTTCGGGCACCGATGACGGATAAGTTCGCTAGTAATCGAAAGAAGGTGGTGGTGTGTGGAGTGCACTTGGCGTCGGAGCAAACCGAGGGGCGGATGCGTAATGACACAAAATGAGGGGAGGTAAGTAAGAATATTGTCGCAAGTCTGAATATGAATGGAAGAAGTAACGAAAGATCAAAAAAGACAACACGGTACGGAGGGCAGTTGTGACAACGGCCGTGCAAATCTGTAGAGGGCCATGGAATGGAAAGTCAAAGTTGCAGGTGTCTGCGTCACGCACTCGGCGCCAGCTAGACCTTGAAGTTCTGGTCTGGTCTGGTCTAGTCGATTGGTGGTTGTTGACTAGTAACTCCGTACTGTGGTGGGCGGTTGACGCTGGTGGGGAGGAGGTTAGTGTTGGGGGTCCAGCAGGACCATAACTAGCAATCAGCAAGCGCTTGATAATCCTTCTCGGCGCGTGCGTGGGTTTCAACGCCCTATAGAACCTGGTGCATCGTCATGTTACACAGCCTGCATCGTTTGGCTGCGTACGCACGAATTATGCACGACATTGCACAAACGAAAATGTAGTAGCTACAGAGTAGTTAGATAATGATCAGATAGAGGCCATGCGGCGGCTCTGTGGGACGCGGGAGCTGCCCGGCACCTGCTTGGCTGCTTGCACAGGCGGTCAGAGGGCCAGAGACTCAAAGGTCAAGTAGTGGATCGCAGGCCCCTCCAAAGCCCCTCCAAGGCCCCTGGCCGCTGTGGAGCTGCTTGCTGGCGGTGCTCATTGGGCTGCACTCGCTGACTCTGGCGGCCCGACCAGTCATCTTGCCATCGTGCCATCGTGCCATCTTGTTACCATCTTGCCAGCCTGCCAGCTGTAAGTCACCGCCTCTAACCGCCGCCAGCTGTGTGACAGGTGCCCCCCCGTACCGGACCCATATAATGGCCTAACAAAATCTACTTCAAAGTAACTCCGTAGTTGTATTGCTCGAATCTGACGGCGGCCTCGCCAGATCTTGCGACAGACGCTGCCGCGCCTCCACCCACTCCTGACATGTGTAATCTGTTCGAATCCGGCAGTGGACGAACTATCTAGGCCCTAACCCAGCAATAGCAATATCCAGCATCGTCAGAGCAAGGTTAGCTCCTCCGCTTTATGTGTAAATCATTTGCCCCGGGTTGGTGGGCAGATCGTTAGAATACCCCAGTACCCGTTCATACCTAGGCGAAGGATGTATTACAGTGGGTGGGCACACAGAAACTGATTCCGAGCCATACACAACCTAATCGCGTATTGGCTTGGATTTATTGCTGTGGTCACTACTCCGTGCTGTACTCGTATATTCATAATTATACTGGCGGAGATTCGCTCAGCGACCCAACTAAAGTGAAGCTATCAGATACACCGGCTGTGAACAATATTGTTCTAAGGTGAGATAATGGCTGTCTCAAAATCGTGGTCCGTTGTGACGTCGACCTTGATGGGATAACTCTACTCCTGTCTTACTATATCAGACATTCCGCTGGGAAAGTCCATGCTAGAGGAGTCTACGTCGTCGTCGCAGTCACCCAAGCGGAACAGGGCTTGCTCACCGACGTTACCGCTTCTCCATGAAGGTGCTCCTCCTTCGACGATGTCTCGTAAATCACCCCGTGTCCAATGTATATGGAGTAATTGAAAGTGTTTGGTAACCCGGCTAGCTTTGTCGCGTTGGGTGCCAGAAATATTTCAACAACAATAAGTTGGCATGCGTTGTGGTCGTCTTTTATTGCTCGCTGATTGAACACTTCCGGTGACTCTCATAGTTTTGCGCATCCCCTATAACCTTCACCGTCAAAGAGCTTTCCCTCTCTTCCCCCCCCCCTGGTGCAGCTGCAGCTGAGGATTATGAGACTAGATGTGGGCACTGACAATGAGAGCCTACACGTTGACCTTCTGAATACAGCCCCGGCGTAGCTGCCCATTCCTCTACAGAGCCAGCAGAAATCACGAGCCGTAGTGGTTTGGATGCCTGTGCCAGACTGAAGTAGCTGCCTCACTAATCTCAGAGCTTTGTTGTGTTCACAAATTCAGGTCTACACCGAGCCAATGTGGCGATGCTCTCCCCATTTGAGTGCACATCTCGATACCACACTGGCAAACGATTTTATGGCAATGAACCAAGCAAAAGATAGTCATTCTATCCAGCAGCACCCTAGACAGGGTCCAAATTTACGCCAACTTTGCAGGCCAGCCTGATTCTATGAATCTTGCTAGCTAGCTTGCTTTCGCACGATTGTGCAACGGATGAGCATCACGTTTCATGTGGCTAATTTTAACGAAATTCTGACTGAATAACCAGTCTGGAAAAGATGATAGAAGAAGCTAAATAAATAGGTAATCTACACAAGGACATTGAGGAAGCCGATTAGGACCCATTTATGACAAGAACTCTTCCTTTTGTATTCTTTCCTCCGATTAACTCAATGCCGGTCATCCCGAAAGCAAAATTACGCCGTGTTTAAGTTAAAGTCCTAAGCGACTCTTCATGACACAGCCAGTGAGCTTCCAGTAATGGAGGAAGTGGCTGATCGTCATGAGTGACGACGACTAGATCATAGTTCGACTTCTTGGCCGAAACATCTGCCATCTGTCTCATCATCGCCTCTTCCCATGTCCTCTCCCATGCCTCCTTATTTGTCCCTTCGAACATCCCCTTCCTCCCTTCTTCAATGTCTGTAAAGACTTCAATGTCCCCAATGTCTCCCTCAATCTCTTCAAACTCCTCGTACGTCTCGTCTAGCTCATCGTTCGCTGCGTTGTCTGCCTCCACGAACATCTCGTCGTCCATCTTGTCGACTTTCTTCTCACTCATCCCCATGTGGGTCGCCTCAGTTATCAAATGATATCGCATTAGAACATGGCCAATCAGCATGTTAAGAACCTGGACAGTAATGGCTGACCGGGTCCAACGAGCGGAGAGCCCGCTGCTATATCGGTGGAATACGTCGAGCCTTAAGGGGTACCAGAATTGGAGAGAAAGCAGGAAACGCGCTCAGGTGATGGAGCTTTCATCTATTGCGAGGATCAGCTCGCACAGAGACGCCGGCGGGGCAGCTTCGTACTGCTGGCGCTTGTGGCCATGCTGTGTTGTTCGAGTCTCGAAGATTCGACCGCTGCAAATGGAAGAATCTTCGGCCGGCTGCAATTATATAGGCGCTACTTTATCGTGCTTCAATATGGTCATTCTATTCATGCATGGTGAGTAATGGGCATCAACCAACAGCGCGTCCGGGCAGCAAGAGATCCATAGCATGCTGTGAGGATTGCGCGTGGAATACGGCTGTGTAGACGAGCAGGCATAAGTCAGGGCTCTTCCAGCGTACGCCGTACAACAGCCTGCTATCAAAACTCCGTAAATCTGACCTCGAGGAAGCAGCATATTAATCCTCGTTCCCGTCATTTCAACAGTGGCCGCCGCCAAAATGGGGACAAGACGGCTCCTCGGCTCAATTCCAATGTTTGCCGATGCGACTAGCCCTCGATTTCCCAAACGCAATGTTGTGGTCGGTCGGTCGGTCGGTGTAAGCATCTTTGAAGGCCAATTCTTTCAAGGATAGCGTTAACTATTCAGCACCCTCCGCTAACAGAATAATTTGCGTCATGACACTTGTGTAGTAGTTTATATATATATTTTTACTTTATATTTTTACTTTATATTTTTGCTTTATATTTTTGCTTTATATTTTTGCTTTATATTTTTGCTTTATATTTTTGCTTTATATTTTTGCTTTTTATTTTTATTTTTACTTTTACTTTTACTTTTACTTTATTTTTTTCTTTACTTGAAACTATACTCTATATTACACACTATATTATATAGACGCTATATTGCACGCTAGTATACGCTATTATGCGCTGACTTCTTTAATCTTCTCGGTTATCACCACCACGCAAGATCGAGGGACTCAGGTTGATCGACACATTTGAAAAATTTTGATGAAGAGCGATCTTCGTTTCTACAAGTAAGAGGCATACTATCCCATGAAAACTGGCGATGTGGTCAATGGTCACTTCCAGATTGTGGCGAAACTGGGTTTACGGTATAACCTCAACCGTCACGCTTAGGGCTGGTTCCAACATCCAGCAAGAGAAGCTGGAAATTGACCCAAACAAAGACGTTTGACACGATGCAAGAAGAGAAAACGTAGGCGGTTGCGATTTGCAGGCATGTGGATGGGACCGTACTGTAGGTATCTGGCGGCTGCGGGCTCTAACGTTACTTGAACGTGATGATAATAGCTGACCTGTTGACTCGGAAAGAAAGAATTGCCCGTCCCAAAGTGACACGAATGCGTCTGAAGGGGTTGGAGAACTTATCACCTAGTTTGGCGCCCGGCTGGATAACGACGCCGATACCCTCGCGGTATCAGCATGTCAGCCCCTGATGTTGCCAGTCAAGCAGGCATTTGTGGGTGTGAGAGTCTACTCGTCGCTTGTGTGTAGCTAAGGGATGAACTGTACTAAATAGCCTGTTTATCTCTATTCCATGTTGACCTCAATTGGCTGTATGTAGCTATAATTCTGTGCATCAAAGGGAGGGACAATAGCTGACCAAGACAGCCATACCAGTTATTGATGTTCTGCATTTAGGAACTAAGAGGAGAGCTCTCTTAAAGTACGTCCGTTCATCATGATAGAATATGTGAACCATCAAATGGACATAGGAAAGTGCTCAAAATAGCCCGGGCGGAATGCTCAGAACCAGCCAAATTTTGATCCCAATATCGATCCCGCCAAGCTTGAGATGTTGGATCGTCAAGCCTCAAATGTCTTACTTCAGCTGTCAAAACTTGAATCTCCCACTATAGGCTCCCCTGACAAGAACAAAACTAAGGAGGGTGAAAATTTATTGTATGGTTCCAACATCAGTGAAAAAGGCTTTTCGGCAACGATATGTACAGTTACGTATTTTTGTGGGTTCTCTGCATCAAGAGCTCGAAGCGCACCGAGCCACTAGTCATGATGCCGACGGCGAGCCTGCGATCTCATCATTGGTATCCTTGACAGGCTGCCAAGATCAGAGATCTGAGATAGCCCACCGGCGGATTCGTCGGAGACACGGGATAGCGATGTGCTGTTTCTGCCAGACTGTGGGATGCTATTTCGGCTTGCGATGAAGGTGTTTTCTGTGGAGGTCTCGCTTTGTGGGATTGGAGTCGAACTCCCACTGGTAGATGAACGAAGTTGCCTCCTAGCGAGACGTTGGTTTTCCTCGCTTATAGCTCTCTCGTCCGTCGTATCTTTAGACACTGAAGTTGGAGTGCTATCTGGATATCCAGAATCATGTAGAGATGTGATATCGAAGACTAGAGGCCCCAACTGGCGGTGATGTGAGCGGTTGCCAGTCGAAGTCGCAGTGTCCGAGCTCTCAAAGCTGGTTGATGAAGACGGACCGCTGGGAGTGTCCAATGGCAAGTTTAACTCTCTCTTTTTGCGCTTGATGCTTGCTCTCTCGGAGCTTTTCCTGCGAAACATGTGATCCGGAGGTGGCCACTTAATCATCGTTAGTACGAAGCCGGGGCATGCGAAAGATGGTCATTTACACATACCCCTCTGATTTCCGATAGATCTGGCCCGCCCTGCCTAGCGTAACGCGCAAGAGTTGACGCTCTGAACGTCTCATCCTCTGGTGCGCCGTGCATTACGGAGCGATTGCCGCCGTAGACTCGCGCAATTGTACCTAAACCCAGCAGATCGAGTCGAGCGGGAGTCATCGACGTTGGGCCATTCCAAACTGCTGGAGGGGGAGGGGGAGGTGGAGGTGGAGTTTCCAGACGATCGGATTCTTGACTCTCAGACAAGTGGCTTCGCAGATTGTCCCAGGGCGTATCGTCTGAGGTCGAAGCTGATGTTGATGCAACACCGCGCTCTGGTGACTGTAAAGCAAGGCTTTGGCGCGGTGGAGTTCTCGGTGGACTTGGCCGCAACGGGATCATGAGGCGCTCGGTGACAGCAGAACTTGAGAAAATAGAGAGGGAAGAGCTATCTTCTTTAAAAAAAAAAAAAAAAAAACACTGGATGGGATTGTGAAGTGGTTGGGTAAGTGGGTGAGTGCATTAAATGGGATGGGCAAGTAGATACGGGCTGCTTCTTTTTGATTGGTCTCCTCCTCCAGTCCGCTCCAGGCGCTGCATCCTCCATTGCAGCCTGATGGTACTGAGCTGATAATGTCCGCAAGTACGAGTGACTTGGGTGTTGGGAAGCCGTCTTCGTTACGCATAATTGCTACACGGGAACCGGAAGTCGAACAGGTGGAGCGACAAGTCACCTTGGCACATACTTCACCATCTAGCCTTTTTAGCGCGATTCTGCATCAAATATACATGGCTCAGGGTACCAGCACCTAAGCACGGAGCATAGATGTGGTCAATGGACATTTGGGCTACCAGCTGTGCCGTCGCCGCAGTCATTCACTGCACCGCTTTTGCCAGACCAGGCAGCTTTAGTAGCTTAGTGTCCGTCGTGTGAACGTTTAGGGCAAAATCCGAGACTTCTCTGGGTTTGGTCTCTACTGTTCGGGTCAAAGACGTGCATCGGTAATAGTTTATAGAAAACAAGATATATGAAGCAAGACTAAGGTAGGAAGAGGAGTGAATGTGAGTGGGTTAGGAAGGAGGTCAGCCCAAGTAGCGAGAGCGAAACTCCATGAATTGGGCGGGTCTGCACCCCGCAGATATGCGCAAAAGGAAGGGTCTGCTTAAGATCATGTTCGGAATCCGAACGCGGTTGGTTGCAGCGTAGAGCGAGAACAGCAAGTAGCAGGCCGTAATGCGCAGAGGGAAGCATGAATCACTTCGGTTGACATTGGGTTACGCCAACAGGGCGTTGGCCCAAGGGAAGGAAAGCGACCGTAAGCTCTTTGAACGAGGGACAAAAGGAGACACAGATACACTCTATTTGTGACGAGCAGGATCCCATTGTTACTGCGGCGGACAGTTAGCCCAACTGTCTCAAAATCTATTGGGGCCATTACCGCCACCCTACGCAGCACAATCTTTATACATACATTGAATGCTCATGATTGCGATAATATAAACAACGTTCATACTGGTCACTTACTTAGTATAACTATAACTAAATTGTAGTCTACATCCTTCATCGTCACAACTAATAATAATGATGATTAGTGTAAGGCAACATGCAAGACGCGTTACATCTTCAGGCCAACCGTGGGGCTAATGTGCACAGACAAATGTGTACTCCGTACACGACGATTCCTCTGTTTTATACGGGGAAGCCCATATCAAAGATTTCGGTAACTATATCACATCATATTATAAGTTACGCAAAGGGCCTCATACACCTAAAAGGATTCCAATTAGTGCCCCAGCGCGCAGCCGTTCCCGAAAAGGCTCATAATTGGCGGCGGCAGACAAGGTGCTAACTGCTCCATCGGAGTAGCAAACTAATTAATTTAATTAGTAAAAGGGACGGCCCGTCCCTAAGCTCGTGCTCCACCATGAGGTTTGAGGAAAGTTACAATTAGAGAAAGAAACGGCGGATTAAGTACAGTAATTGTTGCTATGCAATGTCTGCATATGGCAACATCGTGATTTGTCCAGCTGCTGACGTGTCAACCAAACCAGTTATGGTTGCCTAAAACTTTGTTTCTACCTCGCCCGCTCGCGATCGATCGATTCCCTAGACAATGCACTACCTAGCGCGGCAGTGGCGCCGCTGGCGTTGGCAAGTCGAATTTCTACGCTACGCCGCTCGAACTCGATGAGCTGATGTTTTTCGTTCGCCCTTTCTAAGTCCTCCCGGCGTTATTATCTCCAGTTGCAACGACATTTCCCATGCCGCATGCCAACAGGACTGCACCGCATTGCATCATGGCATACACACCGAGGGAGTACGTGGACGAGACGAGACGCATCCCAGTGTGTTCGGAGCTGCGCCTCCTCTCGATCTGGCCATGGTATGATACCATGAAAACGCTCAATCAAAGAGAAGCTACATCTTTTTTTTTTCCCTTCCTCACTAGTTAGGTTGGGTACGATGGAGGGACTTCACCCGGTCGCCTGGCAGCAGCTCCTCATCAATCGGCCATGTTGATCGAGTGGGGAATTGACAATTGAGAAAGCCACAAAAGAAAAAAAATCCTCATAGCCATTGCTGCTCGAGAGCTCGCGGATTCGCTTTGGATATGGCTACTATCCTCAATTTTAATCGGCGTCGTGCGTATCGAGGTTTGTAAAGCAATGAGTGCCGCATAATTTTCGGACCCTAGAAATATCATGTCACTCATTGCTCACATGTTGGTATGGAATACGTAGGGTCCTATCATGGAAGATGGGACCTTACTCTTCATATTTGCGCTCGAGGGCTGGGAACTTTGGGGTCTTGACCCCGTAGTATCTGATGATCGTTTGCCCAAAAGAGTGTATAGCACGAATAAACTCGGGCTCGACTAAGAACGCACGGCTTGGAATTGGCGATCTTAACTAGTGCACGCTGATAGTAGACTCTTAGGGATTGCTGGATAAAGTTCTGCGGGCTTTAGCTCTTAATTGAACCGGGAACCATACTATGGCGCTCGCTGGCGCATTGGCTTATTGGCTCTGTTGATTGGCGGACTGGGAGCTTGAGGTTTTTGTATGGCAGCCTGGCGAAGGTAGAGCTGTGGCCATACAAGTTATATCAAAATTTTGGTAACATGCCTGATCTTGCATATGGCTATATCCTATCCGAAGGCATGCCACTGCATATCCAAAGGCTGAGAACCGTTTCAGCCATGCATGGATTCAACCTAAACACAGCGCATTCTCCATTCCAGGCCCGCGTGTAAAATGTGTTTCCCAAATTTTCCGACAAACAAACCCTTCTGAATGTCTTCTCATCATCGGTGAAGAAATAGCACTAGCATACCACTTCCGGGCTGCTCTGACGTCCATAATTCAGCCGACACTGCGTGATGGAAAACCACCACTCCAGGCAATCACGCCATTGCAAGGCAATATACTTGTGCGGTTCAGTAGACGGAAAGGGCAGACTTATCTCAAGAACACGGGGGAACCCCTCTGGACATTTGGACACGACAATCCATAGACCCGAGGCGTGGACTCCCTGCGGAGTACCTAACTGGTCTACACGGACCCATCCCAGACTTGCCTCACTACCATTGTTGTAGAGCAGGACCATGCCGCTGATGGTGTCTCCATCTTGACAAAGCCTCAGTCCGGATACATTCTCGAGCGACGCCGAAGAGAAGAGAAATCCATCCGGACGTTGACACATGGGATATTCCGATGTCGTTGGCGGCAAACGGGGCTCCCCTTTAGTCGTAACCGGAAGCACGGGCTCATTGACAGCCAGCGCTTGCAAGCCGTCGGTCAAGTCGAGACTAAGAATACTAGGGCAACCGTCTGGCAACCTCGTCAGTGGTACCGTTATGTAGTCGCCGAGTCGATACTCATTCGCACGCTCCCCCAGCACATGAATGCGCCCGAGAGTAGTTACAAGCTAGATGCGGATTAATATATTGACTGGCGCTCGCTCTATTTACCCAGGACCTACTACAATAGCGTCTCGCGAAAAATATTTATCCCTGCGGTGCCACATCTCCGAGATTCGTTCATCGTGCCTCATGGGAATGTAGATCCAGTTTGCGTTGTCAACCTCGGATGTTAGGCGCCCATAGACAGAGAGATTGTGGTCTCCTCTGTGCACTTGCAGAGACATAAGCTCAATACCCAGGAGTACTGACAGCCCCGTGATACCGCTCTCATTAATAGTTACTGAGTGTACTTGAGGCACGTTGCCGCAGTTGCCACTTTTGAACAAATGGAACATGAAATTAGGATCTGCAGGCCGAGGAGTCGACCACAGGACTTTCCGAGGGCGTATATGCGGAAGAGCTTGATAGTACTGCACAGTTCTTAACTTGAAACCCTAGACGTCCGAAGCAATATTATTAGCGCGAGCCATCACGATTGTCCGCCGCGGGCTGATGGAGGATGAGGGGATACGTGCATCACTGCGTGCAAACAGCTTTCCCTCGGTAGTTGATAAGACCTTTGTTTCCCACCATATTCCTGGGATTTCTCCAACACCGACCGCGTCCTTTGCATTCGCAAACACCACTCTCCTGACACCCCAAGCATCTCGAGCAATATACAAGGTATTAACAGGTCGTGAAGCAGTTGCGGGCTTGTAAACCAGTACGCAAATTTTGGTTGCACTGGTCTCCATTGGCGCATTCGTCAGAGAAGCGATATATGATTTGCTGTGAATTTTCACAAAGCAAGCCCAGATTGAGGATGACAGCTGCACCTCAGTGGTGAAGGGTTTCGTTGTTGTTGCACTCAACGATAATGTCATTTCAATGCACCACGATCGCACCAGTGTCTTGCACTGCATAAGGTGCCGAACCACCATTCGTTGTACTTCAAGCGGCAGGCGGTTGACTTGTGGACTCAACAGCTCAGACAGCGAAGCAGACAATGCAGAGCGAATGTCGTCAGGGCGGGCCAATGACTTATGCGGCTGAGGATTGAAGTCGCAATCAGTCACTGCCATGATCGGCGATGGAGGCATCCGCCCATAGGAATCGCACTCCTTATGGAACGCTCTCACAAATTCTTTTCCATGCTGGCAAAACAAGCCACAGAACACGTAAGAGACGTTAAGCGCCATAGTCCCGTCGCGCATGCCTAGGCGACGTTAATCAGACGCAGAACGCGGCAAATGTAGATGCTGTTGAGGTTTGGGGGGTGGCGGTCGGGGAACGAGGGGGGGCTTACACGCGACAATACGTTCAGCAGGATCAAATTGGAAGCCGCAAAGGGCGCAGTGGGGTTGGATACACATGTGCAACATTGCCATGATTGTGTGTAGCACAAGAACGGTCTTCGATACATAGAGTGTTTGTTTCTTTGGGTTGGTTTGACGCGGTCTTCCGGGTTTAAAACAAGATTGAGTGATGCAAGAATTGACAAGAGGGTATGTATGGATCAACAACACTACTTTCTTAACCGATGTCTGCGCTGTTTGCAAGCGCTGTTGACGGAAAGAAACGTAGCAGAAAGAGGAAGTCTTGGCTGTGACAGATTGATGAGTTGCTGGAGTCTTCGGGGAAGAATGATTCGGGAGTTCGTCAGGCCCGAAATGAGGGTGGCCTTGGGTGCGCGGATTCAATGTGAATTTTGATCCGGGTTGCGGTCACGGCGGATCTGGGTTGCTGTCAAGGATGAGCAAATATGCTGGTCCTGAGGAGACAGCAAGGCTGTGGCGTCGATAGAACCATGCAGGCAGTTTTGATGGAGATTGGCATGTCGGCTTGCTACATGACACCCACGGAACTAGTATGATGGAGGCCAAGATGCAGGGTCAGACTACTTTGACCCTGAAAAGGTCTGAGCTCTATACATGGCTGCTGACAGCTTCATTATACAATGCCATGATGCTGATACCAGCGGCTGAATTGCACATGTCACGCCTGCGAGTCGGAGAGGAAGCGAGAATAGCCGCCAAACTGGTGCGGGTAATGGCCAAATCTTCTTGAAATGCTGGCTAGGAAATGTGACGTGTTGGTCGGCGACTCCGTGGAGGTGGTGGTTGTCCACGACCGAAGTTCTCCTGCAGTGCGTACTCCGCACAGCCCAGCGAGTTCGATGTTCCTATCTCGCTTTACCGCCTCGAACGTAGTTGTAGCCGGTGGGAATGCGTTGTATATCAACAGCAAAGGTAATGAGCAGCCGCTGGGCGGCTATGCATCTCCGAAGGTATGTGGTATGTATCTTGTGGGAAAGTACTCCGTACGGAGTAAGCTCTATCAGGGTGAGCATAGCCATGTCGCTTGGCCCGTGTGTTTGCTTCCCATGAACGGTCCAATATCTTCTCTCGAGAAGAAAGCCTTCAGGACGGAGCTGCGTCAATGGCGCACACTTCTGGGCAATAGGCGAGCGATCTCGCCCATGGGAAATTTCTGGTGTTGCACAGAATATGTAGTCAACTGCGGAGCCACATCACCTTGCAACTGCGTCCAACCAATCAGTCGTCAGCCCGGATCCATGTTATGATACACAGAGTAAGGGCACTGAGCGGAATAGAAGCAACACCATGGAACCCCCTTGAGCTAGAGCTACCGCAGCTGCACGCATCCTGTACCTCCCCCATGGCTACTGCATCGAGAGTGCACCCGTCGGCTAGACGAGGGTGTGAACCTGCGAGGGCGTTATAACGACTCCTGGCGAGAAAGGTCTGAGATAACAAGGGACAGCTGCGCCGCAGCGGCTGCATGGACAAAACGAGCTGTGTCGGGGGCAAAATGGCCTCTCAGGGCCGCGCCATTGTTTTGCGTATTGCTGTGCGCGCAACAAATCTGTCTGGGACGCTGATCATCACCTTCCAGGCCCAGCCCTAGCCGTGCGTTGCAGCATGTACTTGGACTTGTGCTGCCAACACAATCACAGTTCAATTGCCGAGTTCGCTATTGTTGAGCTGATGCGCCAAAACCCCCGGCCTTGCCACTCCCTCCTGGCCGAGCCGTGTTTTCTCGTAGTACTGTAGCCCATAATAAGCTAGATCGAGTTTAATGGGAAAGGCAAGACATGGATGAGTCCGGCAGGCAGGATTGATTGGGCGAGATGTGCCTGTGCTCGTCTCCGCGCGCACACACACAACACACGTATACCGGCAACAACATAGCCTTACTTTAATTGTGGAATTAGTTACGGAGTACTTAGAGACCTAATTCGACTTGCAGAGCCCTTGTTGCTAGTGAGATCAAATGATCGAGCAGTTCCATTCGAGATTACTAGACGCAAACACTGTAAAAGCACTAGTGTGAGAAGAGCTCCAGACAAACATGTAAATTAAGAGTAAAGAGGAGCCTTGAAGTTTGACTTGTACCAGCGGACCAGAGTCCCTTCCAAAGCTACTTCACAGTAACTACCCTGGCAGTAACTCCGAGCCACCACTATACGCGATTTGGCTACCTCCGGCTCGGGACTACTGCAAGGCCGTTCAGTGCGCATGACTTGGCCGGATGAGTCGAGTCCATATTCGAATGAGAACAATTCCGCCATTCCTGTGTCTGGGGAGGGGAACGGGGCATTCCCGCCCGCACAATACTGTGTGGGGTCAAAAAAGAACGGCACCAAACAGCCAGACCAAGTTGTTGTTGTTGGAGGGTGAAAAGCACTCTCTGCGTTGACGGAATTTCTCTCACGTGGATTTGGATCTAACCAATTAATTAAATCAGCAATAAGAGGGACCTTCGCCGCTTGCTTAAATATACTAACAAGTTTCCCCTTCATTGAATTGTTTTTCGTTCGAAGCCTTGCTCTCTCCTGCTTGTGCTGCCTTATTGAAGAGTGTGGATGTCCGATAAGCTTGGACGGAACTGCTCAACCATTTGATCTCACTATCCACGGTGTCTCTACGACTTGATGCGAGTCCCAAGTTGATCCTGTGAATGAACTGAAGTTGCGTTGCTAGAAGTGTGTCAGACACCAGCATACGTGTGCGGTGGGGGTGTGCCTTGAGCTGACAAATTGTCAAGAGGCGAAGAGCCTCCATGTCTCGACACAAAACCCTTAAACTTTGGCAGTTAAAATAGTAGCCCGCGGGAGCAGACGCAACCTTCCTCGACTGATCTGACACTCCTGCAGATGCATGAGTCAGATGTTACAAATACACCATTCTATTACATCTATATAACATTGGATGGGCTGGCTATTCAGGAGGTGTGAGGGAGAGGCCCTGTGGCCTCGATGTGGGCTTTGGAGGCAATTCAGACATATGCGCCTGACTGTGGAGGCTGTCACATGACGCTGATTGAGTGGCCTCAACATCTGCTATAGCATTGAATAGACTCTTAATGCAAAGGGAAATAAAAGGCGTTGAAAGCCTACAGATGACGCAGAGGGGAATGTTGTCCTCGTGCCTCTTGCTTACTGGCAGACGGAGTCCAAGACGAAGATGGACGTGAGTGTCAACGACAGAGGATACATACACGGCCAAAATACGAAGATTGTTGTATCAACTCCAAGTAGGTTGTCACGCAGACGCCTCAAGATTCCGCTGCAAGAGCGACATCGAGATCAAACGGTAGCTCGTCAATTTGCAGTCTGGTGTTTATCTTGGAAACGGGTTACATGTCAAGATCGAAGGCAAATGGCCAGGGCTCTTCGACGACCGGGAATGACGGAGAAAGTGTCACAAATACACAGTTGCAAGAAGCACCACTGTATAGCAAGACAACAAGGCTAACGGCGAGGAAAGGAGCGTTCTCAAGGCATCCCCTCCCCCCCTTTTTTTAATGCCTACCATTAGGCTGCAAAATCGGACCTTATAATTGGAACAATCCAGATAGTATGGTGCGTTGAATTGTTGATCAATGGTCTCCAGCAGGGTATAGCCGGCATCTAATACTGTATTGTTACGCGTTGAGATGAGTCCATGAGGGACGAAAAAAAAAGTAGTATAGTGCGTTGCAAGGTGGAGACTGGCCTTTTCCAACTCACATGGAAGTATATAGAGGTAGGGAAGATTGATGACGGTCTATGCAACGGTGATGTGCTGGAGTACATTCGAGTCAATGTAATGTGTGAGAAGTCGAGCATCAGGAGAAAGAGGAAGCCGCATGTGGTCCCTATACACATCATAAACGTATTTTCCGATGCTGGCAATGCTGTCGCGGCTAACGCTCGGCCGCCTCGCAAGAAACTGAAGATTGAATTGAAAATAAAAGAAGAAGTGGATGTCTACTACGATCAGCATCTCTGTCGGACAAATCAGGGTGCTTGGAAGGACGGCTTGAGAAAGGCGAGCGACCTCAGAGCGGGATCCTACGACGCTTAAGCAGCTCCGTTGGGCTCCAAATGGGGAAAAACCCGAAGTTGTGTATTGTATTGGGGAGCAGAAAAATGGAGAGGAGCGTATTGTATTGCTAAGGAGGCAAACAGAAAGCACTGAAGAAGTTTATCGTATAGCAGAGAAGGCAAAGGGAAGAACAAAACGGGGTGTATTTGTTGAGGTCGCTGAACTAGTGATCTAATCACCGCCAAAGAGCTCATCCATGAAGGAGTCTTAAAAAAAAAAAAGCGCGACCTCCCTTCGCCAGCGGACTAGATACGCCACGCGGAATGCGTTTGTCGTGCGGTCGGCCACGTCCCAAACCAGTCCCTTTGAAGCCGGGCATACGCGCTGCTGTGCTTGCTCTTCTCCTCCGGCACACTCACGAACTACTCCGTAGTTGTGTAGCCTATCCGCGCAGAGATGCAGACGTGCATATCCATCGTGGCTGGTGATCCACGACGGCGGAGCGAGCAGGCTTCGTGGGATGGTGCTGGCAAACTCCCGAGTCGATGAGTCCCTGAAACTGGAAATTCTCATCGAAAACTATATTCCCAACTTGGAGATCAGGATGAGACAAAACGAACGGCCCTTGCGTGCCGGATCGCGTGGGGCTAAGCTCATGAAAAATATGGCTTCAGGTGATACGGAGCGAATAGTTCGTCCCGGATGTCTGCCTCAGCATCAAATTCAACAAAGAAGCACGCTGAAGCTGCCATTATCTTGCCCAACGACACGACACGGTTTCCCATCGTTTGTGACGGGAAGCCAAGGCGCAGACTGCATCTCGATCCAAGTATTTTTGAAGGCCGTACTCACGCTTTTCAGGCGCACATGCGCATAGGGAAACAGTTGCCTTCGACTCAAAGATTTACTGCTCATTTCTGATGCTTTCGCCTCTGATACTTATGTAACTCTGTGCAACCTTGTGTAACCAACTAGCTATTTGGGAAAACACCGAAGGAGGATTGTGAGGGAGGTAGGTGTGTGCGGGGAGGAAAGAGATCCGGCTAGCACATTATAAAAACTGGAGTGACTACGGCGTACATGCCTAGCCGGCATAGGTATTGTTCTTATTGACTGCAACTCTTCAGCCTGGTCTCTAGTGTGCGTTTTAGTAACGACGCGGCCGGCGAGTAGCACCATTGAGCGGGTAATAGCTCCGTAGCCGTCTTTCTCATTCAAGCTCCCGGCAGTACGGCAGACATGGATCAACCGCAGCGTGCCCGAACTGGTAAAAGGCAGACTCGAGTCATTCGTATGATAGCCTATGACGAATGAGGTGTGGTAGTATCTTGCAGGACCAATAATACCCGCAGGCCATCACGCAAGCAGTCACTGGTCGGTTGGCGGATGTCACGGTCCGGGGGAAGACGGCCAGGTGTACTAGTGTCATTTCTGGGCTAGGTTTCTTTATTAATGTCGGTGACTAATTAACTACGTTAGTGTACGGGAGTTAGTTAGCACGGAGGGGGGTGTGAAAAGATGCCCGTCCGTCGTCCGGACTAGTAACATTTCTATGCTAGGTGTCGTTTTCATATCGGTGACTAGCTAACAGTTGAAGAGCTTTCTGAACAAACAAAGATCAAACACATCCAAGTCATTACCCAGGGTCTATGTACACGTTGCGCGACCTCATTAGGGGACAGTGAAGGGCAAGCATGGTGTACCTGCCCAGCCCCCAGCTCTTCCTAAAAAGCCACGAACATCAAGCACGATCTAAGTCATCGTCAGGATGATCGTCAAGAACCCTATCAATACCGCAGTCTTCTATATAATCCCAACTATCAGACTCATCATCCTCGTCTTTATATACGCGGCAGCTGAGGTTCCAGCCCCCTTTCTCTACATTATTGCCTACCTCTTCTGTCACGACTTGGGAAACTGGTAAAGCAGAGTGATAGACAAGACTTCTGAAGTATTTATAGCTTCTTAGCAACAAGGTAGCACTGTATTATAAACAGTCTTAATCTCTAGCTATCTAATAATTTAGTCTCCTCCTTCCCTACTTATGCTTCGCTGTTACCCCGCAGTAAAGAGTTTACTAGCTATATGCTATACTCCTCCTATAGGCTAAGGTACATCACTAGACTTATAATATTATATAGCTTCTAAATACCCTTATAAGCAGTAATCTCTAATAGAGTTACCCCTCTTACCTTATAACTATGCTTAGTTATAACTAGGTAATAGCTAGGTTATAGTAAGTAATATTTTTTATTTATAAGTTTTAGGGTAAATAGCTAAATTAGCTAGTAACTTTACACCTTAATAGCTATTAGCTTACACACTTAACTATATAAGTAAGTACTCCCCTTTACTTTTTCCCCTTTTTTCTTTTTCTCCCTTATTATTATTCTTTTTTTATAAGTAAAATATAGCTACTTATTACCTATAAATAAGTAATAATATAGCTATATATATATACTAACTTACTTTTCTTTACTTATAAATATTAATACTTTATAATTTTAATTTACTTTAGTAAGTACTTATTTTAGTGTATTATATAGTATATATAAAGCTAACTTATTACTAGCTATTATACCTAAAGCTTATAAAACTATCCCTAAAGAGAAAGGTAATTAACTTATTACCTTAGTAAAGGAATATACTACTTACTTATTAATATATTACTTTTTTAGGCTTTATTTATTACTAACTCTTTATTAGTTAGGAGTATTTAATTTACTAATATTATATATATAAGTTTATTAATTAAAAGTTTAAGCTTATTTTAGCTAATAATAGCTTAAAGCTTAATCTAAAGTATATAAAAAAAGGCTTACTAAAACTTATTACTTACCTCTTAGTATTAAGTTATAAGTAAGTTACTAAGTTATTACTTATTCTTTATTAACCTTTACTAGTAAATATTACTAAATATACTTATTATTTTAAGAATAATAAACCTTATATTTTAGTACTTTTATATACTTTATATTATTATAATCTTATTACTAACTTATTATTAGCTTAATTAATATACTTATTATATTTATAAGGCTTTTATAGCTAAGAGAGATAGTATTAAAACTAAAGAGAAAAAGTATTATTATAAATTTAATAGCTTTATTAAAGCTTATAAAAAGCTAGTTTATAGCTTAGCTAAGGAGAAAAATAAGAATAAAAAGGGTTATACTTAATATACTTAAGCTAAGGTTATAGCTACTTATAAGGTAGCTCTTAGTAAATACACTATAATCTTATAGCTATATAATATTATTTATACTTATATCTCCTTAGAAATTATAAACTATTTATACTTTATATATAAAAATAACTAGCTTATAAGTAGTTTCCCCTTATTCCTTAGGAGTAAACTTATAGTTAATTTATAGCTAGTTTTCTAAATATTAAGAGCTTTTTCTTATATATATAGCCCCCTTAGGCTTTTTTATTAACCTTAAAGAGCTTTTATATTAATTAAATATAAAAAATACTATTAATTAGGAAAAGTAATTAAGTAATAGTAAAGTAATAATAATTTAGTTATTTTACCTTAATAATAAAGTAAGGGTTTTAATAGCCTTAGAGTTAAATTAAATTTATTTATATTAATTAAGTGTAAAATCCTAAGTAATAGTATACTTATATAGTATAGTCTTAGTATTATTATAGCTATTTAGCTATAAACTTATTAATTATAAGTATTAATAAGGTCTTTAGTTATAAAATCTTAATATAATAGCTATAAATTCTTAGTAATACTATAGCCTTTTTACTTAACTAGGTATTAATAGCGCTTTTTATTATACTTATAGGTAATTATATATTTAACTTAATACTTAGTTTTTAATTCTAAGGCGCTATCTTATTACTTACTTATAGTAATTACTTAGTTAATATCCTTATAAAAAGGCTTTAGACTTAAGATATAAAATATATTATATATCTAGGAGTTACTAGGCATTTATA
The DNA here is from genome assembly GCA_032433595.1 of Conoideocrella luteorostrata. Taxonomy (NCBI): domain Eukaryota; kingdom Fungi; phylum Ascomycota; class Sordariomycetes; order Hypocreales; family Clavicipitaceae; genus Conoideocrella; species Conoideocrella luteorostrata. The sequence goes on from JASWJB010000161.1 coordinate 46,192, forward strand.
ATTAATATATTATATTATAATAGCCTATAGCTTTAATAATCTTATAAGGTTTAAGATACTTTAGTGCTAGCTTTTTACTAAGTTACTATATATTAATATTCTTTATAAATAATAATATATAGTCTCTTTCTTTAAACTTCTATATAGTTCTTTTTTAGTTATAATACTTAGTGTACTTAGCTTATATATTACTAAGTAGTTACTTAATTACTATATATTTAGTCTAAAGCTTTAGTGCTTAATTCTTTACTTATTTATTAATAATATTAAAAGGCTTAATAATATATATTAAGCCTTATAATATATAACCTTATAATGCCTTTACTAGGGTATAGCTATAAGCTATATAAAAGCTTATATTATAAGTATATTAAGCTAATAATAATCTATTTAGTTAGTTAGTTTACTTTATACTACTAAAAGCTTTAAGGTAATACTTTAAGATTTAGTTTATTTACTTAGTTTAGTTATTTATTTATAAATAAAAAGTAATACTAAGTTATTACTTAGTAGTAATAAGGTAATAAAAGGTTCTCTAAAAACTACTTATAAAAGTAATGCCTTAATTAGTTATAATGCCCTTAGGCATTCTATAGTCCTTAAACACTTAGTCTAAGAAAATTATAGCTAAACTATTACTAGTTATTTACTTTAACACTAGCTTATAAATAGTATACTTAGAGAATTTATCTATAATTATAAGAATTAAATTATAGATTTTATTTTTATATATATTAATAAGGGGTAGCCTAGTAATAAAGTTTATAGATAGCTCTTAAAAGGGGTAATCTAGTATTAGTAGTATTATTAGTTTACTATATAAATAATATAACCTTAGCTTTAAAACTTAGTAATTTAAGTATATATAAATATAGTTCTTAATATACTTCTTTATGCCTAGCTAGTAATACTAAGAGATAAGTTATTATAGTATTTTACTAACTCTATAATATCTTACTACTAAGTTATTATAAACTAATAGTATTATTTCCTTCCTAAGGCCTCTTAGAATATAAATATATTTTTTATATAAAAGGAGTTCTTTTTTATTAATTTCCTAGGGCTTATGCCCTTAGGTTATAACCTTAGAGCTACTTATAAGCTACTTTCTTTATTAAACCATAAAGGTATCCCTTTATTATATTTTTAATAATAACTTAAAAATAAAAGGTATTAATAAATAGCTATCTTTATTTAATATATTTACTAGGGAGCCTACTATAGAGGCTCTCCTAATAGCTAGGAGCCTTACTATAGTACTTTAGCTAGCTAGCTACGTTAAAGCTAGTCTTAACTTTGCTAGCTAGGGGCTTTGCTATAACTCTAACTTATTAAAAGTAAGTAATATCTTAGAAATTAACGTAATATATTTAATAATATTATTACTAACTTACTATATACTAACTACTTAATTAGGTAATATAGCCTTATTATACCCTATAGTATAAGCGCTACCTTACTTCTTACTCTTTACTTAATTAAACAAGGTAGCCTTATTATACCCTATAGTATAATTACTACCTTGCTGCTTATTATTTATAAATTTCTTTAAAAAGGTTAGTAACTATAAGGCCCTTGCTTATATTATTGCCTCTTTATTAAAATAGTTTAACTACTTAGATAAACTATTAGCTAAATTAGTAATACTTAGTTTATACTTAATAATAAAATTAAATAAGTATAGCTTATTTAAAGTAGTAACCTACTTATTTATTAGCTTTAGTTTAAATACTAGGTACTTATAGTTTAAATAATTTATAATAATATAGATTAAGTATATAAAATAAGTAAGGTAATATTTTTATATTCTAAATACCTCTTAAATAGCTAGTAGCTTTATATTAGGGATTATATAGTAAATTTCTATAGGAGATAACTTCTTTAATATATAAGTAATTAAATACTAGTAATTTAGCTATAATTACGCTAAGATTACACTAATTATAAACCTTAATACATTAGTTTTTATTCTTAATAGTATATTTAGGTTAAAGTATATTAAGATAAATACTTCTTAAAAGTATTACTTTAGCTCTTTAAAGGCTACTATTATATTGCTTAGTAATATAATACTTCCTATTATATCTCTTTTTAGTAGGTTTATTAATAAAATAGTTATTTTACTATACCCTTTAATAAATCTTTAGTAAAAGCCTATAAATCCTAAAAAAGACTAAATCTTTAATACATTACTAAGTAATAGCTAGTCTATAATAACTTAAATACACTTAGGTTTTATTTTAATCCCCTTGTTTATTATAATAAATCCTAGGAATCTTACTTTAGTTATAAAAAACTTATACTTATTAATATTTATATATAATTTAGCTTATCTTAGCTTCTTAAGGACTTACTATATATACTACTTATATTTTACAGGGTAACTACTATATATTAATATATTATCTAAGTATATAATATAAATAGTATTAATTAAGTCCCCTAAGGCATTATTAATATATTCTTAAAAGGTAACTAAAGTATTAATTAGCCTAAATAGTATTATAAGATATTTAAAGTAACTATATTAGTATTAAAAGGTAATCTTTTACTTATTACCCTTGCTAATATATAGTTAATAATATATATCTTTAAAGTTAATCTTAGTATATACTTTTATGCCCTTTAACTTATTAAGGATTTTAGTTACTAAAGGTAAGGGTGCTTTATCCTTTCTTATAACTTTATTAAGGCCTTAATAATTTATATATAAGTATAGCTAGCCTCTCTTTTTTAGTATAAAGAGGATTAAGATATTAGCTAAGCTTATTAATTTTCTTATTTATTCTTGCTTAGTAGCACTAGCTAAGTATTTATAGAGTACTTATAGCTCTTTTTTAATAAGGTTATAAATAAGTCTTTATAAAGGTATTTAGCTTTTCTTTAATTTAATTATATATATTTATTTACTAAGAAGGGGTAATATTATAATAGCTTCTCTTAAGAAAATATCTTAATATTTAGTGTAAGCCTTAAATAACTTCCTTATAGTTTCCTTATTACTTTTTTTATTTTTATTTAGTATTATTACTTAATTAAGTTAAAATTCTCCTTATAAAATTAATATAATAACTAACTTCTTTGCTTTATAGTAAACTTATTACTTACCTTAGGCTAGTAAGAGTTTTAATATTATAATAAGGTATCTTTAATATTTAAACTCCTATAATATTATTACTAGTTTATAAGTAGTAATATAGTTAAGTCCTAAAAGTAAGTTCTCTTTAGTCTTTACTATATAATAGCTAAGTTAATATATTTATATATAACTAATACTATCTTTAATTTTAATAATATAGTTAAGGATTCTATAGTGCTTTAGTAGTGTATTTACTATACTTTTTAGTTATATAGGGTTCTTTTATATATTACTTTAATTTATATTACTTAATAGTTTAGGGTTAATAATAGTATTAATTATACTTAGGTTAAATAGCGCTAGTATAGCTACTTAGCTATATCCTTACTATAATTTTACCTTTATTCTTATATATAAGTCTCTAGTATTATCTATAGTAAACCTAAGCCCTTATTAATAAAATACTATAATAAGTGTTTTATTTATATCTATAGTAGCATAGTTATTGCTTTTACTATATATAGTAGTAATATAATAGTTATTACTATAAGTATTATAATTAGGTTTTATATACTTAAGGGAAATATAGCTAGTTTTTTAGTATTTATAGTAAGTTACTTTATTTAGCTAAGCTAAGTAAGTGTTAAAGGTAAACACTACTTCCTTGCTATTATTTAGTCTTTTATTTACTAAAGATAGTAAGCTTAAGTAATTCCTTTTAGGGGTTTTATTCTTAGCTTAGCTAAGTAGGTTTATAGTAACTTTTACTTTCTTGCCTTAACTTATTAAATAGTTTTAACTCTTTAGGAACTCTTAGCTAAGTACTTGCTTTTTTATAGTATTATTTAAGCTATTAATAAATATATAAATTAAGATATTTTCTTTAATTTTCTTAGGGAGTTTTATTTTTACCTTTTCTTAGATTTTCTTATACTCTTAAAAGGATTAACCCTCTCCTTGCCTTAGCCTTATTAGTATCTTAGTTACTTTTAAGTAATATAATTCTTTATTAATTATTTCTTTTTTTAGCTATACTATAAAGCTCTCTTAGGTATAATCTTAATATAAGACTAACCTATTAATAATAATATAATATAGCTATTATTACTTTATATTATTAGTAAGGTAATTATTAGTATATATAACCTTAGTAGTATTATTAGGAAAGTTATAATAATTTATAGTAAAGGCTATATTTAAGTTAAAGAGAAAGTTTTATAGGCTTTTATAAGTATTACCCTTATATATAAGGGTTTTAAGCTATGCCTTTATAATACTATATTATAGCTAAAACGCTATACTCTTAGTGCTAAATAAGGGTAATACCTTTTTCTTTAGTAGCCTTATTTACTATAAGCTTATTTTTTTTTCTTAAATACTCCTTTAAAGTTTTATAAGCTTATAGTGCTTCTTAATTATTTATAGCTCCTTAGCTATTAATTTAATAGCTTTATTTAGTGTATTTTTATTTCTTTCCTAAAGAGTTTAGCTTATTAATTAAGGGAAAGGAGTATTTTATAAATAGTTACTTATTACTATACTATTACTACTAAGTACTTACTTAATTAGTATATTTATATTAGCTATCTTAATAAGTGTTTTATTTAATAGTTTACTACCTTAAGGGTAAAGAGATTAAAATTATTATAACTTAAGAAATTAGTAAAGCAGAGTAATAAATAAGACTTCTAAAGTATTTATAGCTTCTTAGTAATAAGGTAACACTGTATTATGAATAGTCTTAATCTCTAGCTATCTAATAATCTAGTCTCCTCCTTCCCTACTTATGCTTTGCTGTTACCCTATAGCGAAGAGTTTACTAGCTGTATGCTATACTCCTCCCATAGGCTGAGGTGCGTCACTAGACTCACGACATCACGTGGCTTCTGAATGCCCTCACAAGCAGTAATCTCTGACATCTTCCCTGACTCTCCAGTCGAGACTTTTTACTTTCCTCCTGACTTGATCACACGGGCCACCCTCATATACCTCGAGAATGATCGCTGGCCGGGATGGCATTCCTCTCAGGAGAGTATACACCAGCTTCAGTGCATCACTTGCAACATTATCGTAGCAATACAGCATGTGCTCCATCTTGTCAGTACTGTGGATCGTTGTTGTAAGGGTGGTCAGATTGGGGCAGGCCTTCTGAACGGCTTCGATGATACTCATACTGTCCACGTCGAGCATGGCGCGGATGGGACTCACGAACAGGAACCTCGGGTGCTCTATATACACGTGCCGTATCAAAGCTCCGCATCTGCTCCCAACATCCCTGAAGAAGGAGGTGATTTCGTCGCAGGTGGCAAAGCAGAAATTGAAGTGATTGAGGCCGTAGAAAAGCGGTAGAACTTCTCTGTAGATAGCCTTGTTCACGCGGAATAGTCCGGGCGAGTACGTGGCGCCTTCTGGACGGAAATCATTGCAAGGCTGGATCGAGTGATCTTGCGAGCATACCAGCTTGTATATGATGTATCGAATCTCGATGGGGAGTCTGGAGAAGCCAGAAATTGGGGTGTAGGGAATACTGTAGGATGTGGTGGAAGGTAAGCCGGCAAGTTTTGCGGCAGGAAAGTTGATAGCAGTGCTGATAGCAGTGTTAGTAGTAGTAGTAGTAGTAGTAGTAGTAGTAGTAGTAGTAGTAGTAGTAGTAGTAGTAGTAGTAGTAGTAGTAGTAGTAGTAGTAGTAGTAGTAGTAGTAGTTGAATAATAGTAGAATAGTACTAGAGTAGCGGATAGTAGTAGTAGAATAATAGTAGAAGAGTAGTAGAAGAGTAGAATAGTAAAGGAATAAAGTAGAGAAATAGAACGACGGCGTGGAGCTGCAGAGTAGTTTAGTTAAATAGTTGTAGGGTCTCATGCAGAGAGGATTTGATAATGCCCCACGTTCTAGTCATATTAATACTTTTTTAACTTACTATGTGAATGAGATTACCCCAGGCTGCCAGCACTAGCCGAGCGTTTTCTTGTTTCCTCGTTTTCTCGGTATCAATATTAACCATGATAACCCTCTCAATGATCGCATCTTGACGTGCTGATAATTAAGTCCTCCGCTGCCCAAGTGTTATACAAAAGATAGTATGAACCAGAGGCTGATAGATTTTAACAAAAAAGTTGGCTCCCAGATCACAACTGCTAAGTTTCTCTCTTGAAGCCATGAGCATCCCGATGACATTACCACCTGTCTTATCCAGACGGCCATATCAAAACGATCAAGACTTTACTCGTTGTACGAGGGGAGTGCATTTTACGTGACACCATCCCGGCTCACCCCCAACCACATCGCAACCGGGTCACCGGAAGTCCCTAGCCGAAGCGTGCAGAGTGGGCCTGGGATACATGCTTGAAGCATCTCCAGATTCTAAAATTTGTGGCGTCAGCCGGGATGCCTCGTGCATGAGACCGGACATGATATTTCCAGTCAAATTGAGTATCTCTGCGAATTTCGGGGTAACCTTTTGGCTACAGTCCTTCGTGGTGGGAAAGGTTCTACTCTGTACAGAGTATGTCCTGCATAGATTTTGGGTGGCATTAGACTCACATCGTGCTTCTTTGTTGCAAAGATTGGCTACATACTCCATACACTACGACAGAATCGCGAAAACGATCGTTGCCAATATTCCGACTGCCTGTAGTCTGTCTGCCACGTGTACTAACTAACCTAAAACAGGAATGGTTAAGAATTTTTCTAATTTTTCCTAGGTGAAATTTCAGACCGGGAAGACTAGAGTGGTAAGTCTTGGCGAGAGAGAGAGAGAAAGATAAAGCTGGAAAAAAATGAAGTACTGTATAGGCTGGTAAGCCGGGACGGCCCGCCTGTTGAGGGCTCTCCGAAATCAATGTGCCCCCCCCGGGCGAGAATGAGCTAACTTGTGATCAGAAAGTTGGGCGTCATGAAAAAGAGTCGAAGTGATTTGACCGAGAAATCAAACATTGAGTGGGTGGGCGGATTGCATGTTCCCCGTGTCGACTAAACATATCACTGCTTATACACATTCTCAACGAGTCCGGTTTGTTTTTTTAGTTGGTCGTGACATGTTGCACTTTGATAACCGAAAGTTGAGGGCTTGGTATCTCGTTCAACAGTCCTGGAACGAGGCTTGGTGCGCTCTTCCATGTGACCTTTTTTGTGGGAAGCAAGTCCCGTCGTTTCTTTCATCATGCCGCCATTTTGGGCACATAGATGGTCAATATGCAAGCACCTTTTTGTAAGACCGGAGGCTCTGACACCTACTCTATGGCCAATCGCAGGATAAGTTGAATAGTGAGCTGAAAATCCGACATGTCCTCAAAGGCTTGGGGAGGAGGAGGGGGGGGAGTGAGCGAACCAAGCTGGCGTGTTGTGTTGCAGACGATTTGAGTGACCTGTCACGGCTTTCCCCCATCACACCCCGATGCAACGGAGTACCAAGATCGACAGTACCAAGATCGATTTCGGTACGGAGTAACTGCTCCGTAGGCAACTAGGTAGGTACTCTGAAGTGGAACTTGGGACGTGCAATGATTGTCAGCGTCACACACCCATTTCGCACGCCTCCTTAAACCTCCGTCGCAGCTGCAGAAGTGTAGAGCAACCTTTCTGGTTTCCGGGCATTTCTTCTAGAGTGTCTCACTTTGCACATCTTTCTCTGCGTAAAAGACAACTCCACTCTCTGGAATACTATTCTGCATTTTGCGGACCGGTTTGTGAGGGAGGAAAGAACAGCGAAGCTGTCGAACAATTGTCGCCCAGCTCTACCATCTCGAAGATCCCTACGCCCAACCAGGAGTGGCGTTGGGTTAGACCCGCTTTCTAGAGGGGAAAATGATTTCCCCTCTAGAAAGCGGGTGTACACCATCCCATCATAAGCCCTCTTTCAGAGCTGAAATGCAGGCTGGACAATCTCATGGCTGGAAAGACCAGGATTGACGGGTTCAAAAACTGGGACCGATTATTATATCTTCGTCGGGGTAGTTAATCGTCACGCGCATGTCATGTTGCAAGTTCTACAGCAAAACATAAGGGCGCAAGCGTTTATCGGAACATGTTAGCACGACCGGTATGCAGCTCCGGTCTCACTGTTTTTCTTTCCTTTTCTTGCAGCTCTAGTATCAAATTTCACAAAATCTTAAAAGAATAGCGTAGCCAGAGGCCACTTTTCTTACGTCAAGACCACTCATATCCACCGTGACATGTAGGTATTTCTCAGCCATGCCGCCTACCCCACATCACACAGTCTTTTGTCTTGTCTCTCTTTGTGCCTGCGTGTTAATGTGATCACCGATGTGCTTGTCATCAGGTGACTCTAGTAGATGATTCTCATTGAATGTGCTGGGAGAGAATATGTCGACTCAGGATCGTCGTCATACCGCAGCCACAGCTGATAAGTTGAGCTGTCAGAAGTTCTCGCGGCGTATTTGTCCATAAAATTAGTAACAGCAGTATTGAGACCTCTGAGAGCCACATGATAATGTATCTTGTCCATGTCGATAGTGTACTTTTCCACAACCCAATTATACTGCTTCTCAAAGACTTCTAGCAGCTTATCCTGGAGAGGCTCGATTTGCTTAATGTCGGATTTGAGAAGTTAATAGCAAGTATGGCTTTGGTACTCTTCCCCTCTTGCTTAAGCTCGCGCTCTTCTTTCTCGTTCGCAAGAACCGTTGTCCCAGGCACGAGTGAGCAGTGGTCATGTGCATCTCAGACACTCTATTGCAGCGACGGAAAATATTAGGATGGGCTTTAGCGGATCTAGACCATCATAAATCTGAGCTTGGGCTCCCGAACGGAACTGTACTGGGCCTCACTTAATGACCAACCGCACATACCGCCGCCGGATCCGTGTAGACATGAGGAAGTTCTCCATTCAGATGTACTTAAATGCCAGCTTTATAGCCGAGTGTAGCCATCTTCTACGCTACCTTCTTAGCCATAGGTACGCTTTTAGGCGCTGTTGCTTCTTAGGAAAAGTTCCTGTTACACTCAGGCCTAATTCTCTTAAAATTCCGTCAATCTCAGCTAGGGGACTGTTAGGGCATTTTATAAACGAAAGAGGGTGTAACTGCACCTCGAAGTTCGTAAAATTCAGTGTAGTTTAAGGGGAAATTGGGTATTTGCCTATTATGAGTGCTGCGCAGCATGGATATCGAGTTGTTGCAACAGCTGGCGAACCTATTGACCAAGCGTGCAGCATCGTAAAAGTGGCTAGAGAGAATGGTCAATAATATGATGCGGAGGGACATAAAATGTACCCTACTCGAATTTCCATCTGAGCTTCATGTGCTAATGCAGCAATGGCGTTGCGGCTGTCCTGTGCTTCCCTGAGTTGGCGACTGAGGTGGTGCTGAGAGTCTCCTACGGCCTGGCCCATAGCCTGGATGATGGCAGTCTGTGCTTGCCCGAGTCGACGATCGAGTTGCTGCTGAGATCCGCCTATGGCCTGTTCTGAGGCCTACACGATAGCCTCCCTGCGGTTGCAAAAGTAGGCGATCGAGGTGTTGCTGAGATTCATCAATGGTCTGGCCCATGCCGTCGAGGATATCTCGCGACGCAGCTGTGTCGTTACGGATCTGGTTCAAACCCTGGAGGTCAAGTTCGATATCAATAATGCGACCACTCAGTGTGGCAGCGGCGGCATCAGATTGATCGAAGCGAAGAGTCATCGCGGCTCTGAGCTCTCCTAGGTCTTGACGTATCGCGTGGATAACTCTCATTATATGTGCAAGCTCATGGTTCTGCTGTCGTAAACTTCCGTTACTAAGCCATTTACTTCCCATCGATGTATTGTGGAAGATGAGAGGGGAAGGGGCTTTACATAATTAGTATTAGCTACTGTCATCGCTGTGGTCAATTCAATATCAGATCTTTCTTAGCTTTCGTCTGGTATGTAACGAGCGTATCAAACACCTAAGCGCTAAGTTCACCAGCAAGAGGGATTGGTACGCTTTTGGCCCTGCCTGTACACGCCGGAGAATGAAACTCTATATTACCTTGTACTGCTGCAGCTTGGAGTGTCAAGGGCTGATTGGGTCGAATATATGTGGTTGGTTCGCATGCGCAGGAGGCCGCCACCAACCGTTCGTGGCTGCAGTTAGTGGCCGGCCAGCATGGAGGCGCAAAGTTCTCTCGTAGTTGATGTCAGAAGGTCTGGCCAGCTTACTTATCTGCTGCGGCGTATACAACGTTTCGAATTCGATGTCTCTTCGGATGCCAGAACTAGAAAGAGGAATCCCAATTACATATCGTCGGCCGCTTATCACTCCTCCCATTCCCCACATAGCTTATGTTACAGCAGCCATCGCCATCACCTCGAATTAGAACAATCAGCCCTTATTGCAGTATGATGAAGATGGTGGTTTAGCCAGTATCTAATCATGTCTTTCCCTCCTGGTGCTATGTATTAGCCTTTGTATGCTCACGAAAGACAAGTGCTTGAGGTCCTTTCCGCCATGCTGGATTGACCGTAGAGGAGCCTCACAAGTAATTTTTATGAAGTACAATGCATTTTCCCTCAAATCTTCATCACCGGGCCTAGTCTAGTCGATTTAGTAACACGTTGATAAAGCCTTTGGAAAATTCCGGTACCGTCCTCGTGAGGTCTTGGAACTCGGCGCTCTTCCATAAATCGTCTGCTTTGCAAGCCGTGTAAAAGCAGACTAATGATCTCAATGCATCCGCCTGTTCTCCCTTGTCACCAGTTTCGTTGAAAGTATATTGCACGAGTTTGGATATATCGCTGCGGCCGCCAGGGAAGAGCACAAATTGCGTCAACGCCCGCCGTAGTTTGTGAAGAGCCAGGCTTTGCAAAGCATCTATGCCATGGTAGTCTGCGAAAACATACACTTGCGCATGGCAGAGGAATACATGGGTGTAGTCGTCGTCAGGTAAAGTAATACGCTGCTCAGGCTTGGCCAGCTTTCGCGTATGAAGCCTGTTGAACGTATCCCATAAACGTTCCCGCTTAGTTTCGAAGAACGGTGTTTGGGGCGCGGGCGCCTCTTTCTTGGGTCTTCGGGTGTTACTTGGCAATGTTATCGCTTCATTCTGCTCGGTCTCTTCGATTTTGTCTGGATCCGGGCTGGTTTCTTCGTCCTCGCGTTTATGGGGTTCCGCTTCATCGTAAGATCCAGTGTATGCGTATTGGCTGAATCGGATGAATGTATCTTCGCTCGTTTCTTTCCACACGACGCGTCGTTCTGTGGCCTCTTTCATGTGCCCATTGACCAGTGCATTCAGAGCCTTAGACTGATGCGCGACAAGGGCAGAATGGATCGTATGCTCCTTCTGATCCGGGCCGACGAGAAACGTAAATAGTGGTGAAGAGGTGATACTGTATTGGACATGTTAGTGTGCATTTTGTATAATAGCATTATAACTAACCTTCCGTAGGGTAGTGAGGCCATGCTGATAGATGAGAATGTTGGATTGATCTGGAATCAAGGCACACAGCAGGAAGGCGGGTTTATCACGATGTCAAGTGTGGGTTTAGGTGCGGAACATCCTGCCTTGGCCCTGTGGACGTAGGATCAAGAGCTGCAAACTGCCGAGGACAGCGGGGAAGCGTGGGGTTTCAAGGCGGGGAATACCTGGGTACCTGAAAGCCTTGTTCTTGGCACACAGTAGCCACTATAAGCTGAGTGGTGGACCACGGCCCGGCACGGCTCGTGTGCGGGAAATCGTCTGGGCGATGATGCATTTCACCCTCGGTCGCGATACGGGTCACGCATCTGCTGTCCGATGGCTCGTTTGATGTACGCGAAGCCGCAGCGTTATGCCCGCTACCATCCGTTCCTGCTGCCTGTCATCCCCATGTGACCATGTCGAAACACCAGCCTGGACAATGGCGACGAAACTATCCGCTCTCAGCGTACTGCATTTGATCCGCAGCAAACATGAACACGCCACACCGCAGAGTCAGCCCATCGGCATGGCAGACAATTCTGGGAACGGCGGCACAATGGAAGCAAGAGAATCGAGTATCGGGTCCTGCTCTGATGCCAACCCGTTTCAAGCTCACAACGTTAACGGGCCCTTTCTTCTACATCCGACCCTCGACCACGAGAATGAACACGCACCCGACACGTCTCAAGGCGGTCACAGCTAGCCCTGGTCTCTCGCGTCGAATTCCACTACCTTAAGCCGCTCGCCAAAAGTCTACGCCAGCTTCTTCTCCCCCTACGGAATGGGGTAATCTGGACAGGGACCGACAGCTCGCCTGAAGCTGTAGACAAGCTCTATGATGGAATGATCCGCGCATTCGAAGAGGCCATTGCTTCAGAGGGTGGCAGATAGATGTAATGGATACTCCGTACTTTATGAAAATATGTGTTCTGTACAGTATGTAGATTGTAGAAGGTAAGTACCGATCCCACACCTGCCCACAACCCGCACATTGCTTTGGCACTGGAAGCACAAGGGGCTGTCAGGGCCACCAAGCCAGAGTACAGCTACCTATGCTCTCATAACGTGACATTATCCGGGCTCATCCCTTGCATACTGTGGCCAGGGGTCCCAGATTTATTCCTTCCTCAGTACCGTTGTATCTTTCTTCTAGCTTCATAGCTTCCTTCACATCTTCTAGTATACAGTTCTTCCCAACACTTAGCTCATATCTGCAATTCCAGTCCCTGCAGTTATTGAATTAGACATATGAATTTTGAGGTGGTCATCATTTACTGGACAGCTGTTTATTCAAGTCTCTTGTGAATCATCACCAACACATCCCAGTTCATTGAAGACATTATGATTGCTAGCATCTTTTGTGGCCCTTCAGCTCCTGTAGCATCCATCTAGAACGCCCCGGATATCGATTGCCGAATTGCCGTCGCAGCTTATGATCGTCAAGGCATCCATTGTCAACATTTTGCCTCCCGTCATCACCCTCATCCGATTTATCTCCAAAAGCACTCCACCACCAAGCTTTCCAACATCCGTTGTAGGTAAGCGTACCAGATTCGAATTATCTCCCCATGCGACTGTACACGACTCCGGATACACATACCGAAGAATACATCTATTCCAATGGCTGGGGCAGTCTAACTCTCGAACGGGCCAGAAGTGGTGGGAGGAAAGCGCATGAGCTGGGGCAGCCCAGTGCCTCCGTGGATATACATCGCCTAGTTATGCGGTCTTTACGCTGCGACTGCTCGGCGTCATTGTCTGTTTCGTTGGCCTGGTAATCGCACTCGTCTTTGTTCGTCGCTGCTCGCTGATGTGCAGTAGTCATCATTAGATGGGCCAATTTCGTGGCAAACTGAGCTGGTAGAACCATGGCGAGACCCGTCAAGTGATCGGCCAATGCATTTCGCGAATTCCAAGTCGGTTACGACTAAGACCAAGCGCAAGCGGTGTTTGGTGGGAGTGAATAGCGGCCTTTTACGTATCTGAAGGAGGGTTCGTTCTACATGGCCTTATGCCTGCCGTCGGGTGATGACCAGTGACCGGATATCGTTCGCTGGGGCTCAAGACAGTTTACGGATCTAATGGGACTTCACGCCCGCATGCGCAGGCGGCGCGCTGTTCACTGACGGAGGATTTGGATCATATGCAGGCCAAGTCAGCATCCGAGTACCCTAGACCAAGGGATATTCAACAATAGCATATAGTACAAAAAGCTACAGGGTTGTACGATCCGGGGGGCTAACAAGGAACAAGGAAGAATGCATGTGGACAAGTGGGTTACTAGTGGAAGAACCTGAGAGGGCGAGGGAGCTATATATAACTGCGTGGAGGGAGTAAGTTATAGTTCGGTGAGAATCCATGTGGTCTTTGCGTCTAGGCATTTCGAGTCTGGAGTGTTATTTCTCGCGATGAAATCGCTGGAGGGCTGCACTTAATATTAGAGACTATGACTTGGGTTCCATCCCTCTTGTAGCATAAATTTCATCAGACTGCGGTCTGCAGCATCCACCGTAATCAGTTTTATAGAGAAGTTGCCTCTGGCTATGTAGAGTAGAGGGAAGCCCTCGCTTCTGTGCGGATGTATGTTAGGCCTGTTCTGCCTGTGCCAGCGGTGCTAAGCAGTAGGATACATGTGCACCTTCGAGGCTACAAGCGCTACAATTGGACCCTCACTAGCCAAAATTAACTAGGAGAACTGCTACAGTCACTATATATAAATTCCTCTGTACTATTTCCCACGTCCCTCTCAGCTGTGAAGTTTCTCCACCACCTCCATGGCGGTATACGCATACTGTGCCTCATTCCGCACGTCTCTTTCCAATTTATCGCAGTCGCGGATCACCCCAAATCTGTCTTTCCACAAGTTCCACCGCTCAGGGCAGAATCCATCCGTTCCTCTGGTTTTCTTCCTCAACTTAATCGCCTCTTTCTTCTCTAGCCTCCAGAGGGGACCAGCCGTAGCTCCGTCAACTACCTCGTCTCGACCGTATAAATAGTTACCAGCGAGAACAACCCATGCGGCGGCGCTTTTCACCTTGTATGCTATATCTTCAACAGCTGCCGGATCTTCGTTGATCTCATCCGGCGCTCCCCTAATTGGTGTCATTGTGCCCTCCAACGCGTCGACAATAGACCATAATGCCCACGCCGACCACGCGTTTGCGTTGATGAGCCCTAGCCCCGCGACCCGTGCGGCGTACGCCTGGAGGTTCACGTATCGTCGTTTTGCCTCTACCTCGTTGGGCGCTCTTGGATCTGTTGATACGAAAGTACACGATTAGCAACGTGACAACGTTTCGTGACGGCGAGAATCCACAACACTAGCTTACCGTTGTCAAGCGCCTCGCCATACGTGCTGCAAAACATGGGCAGATCTGTCCAGATCTCAACTGTGCTTCCGACGCCCCATGAGTCCCCTAGCCTCACAGTCCTAACTGGCAAGTTCTGGAGTGCCTGAAGTGTGTTCGCAAGTCGTTCTGCTTCTGTGCTGTTGTACGGGATCTGGCGTGACAAGTCATGCATCAAGTCCCAAAACCACCAGAGAAAGTCGCTTGCACCATCGGTCTCTACGTAGTTTTCTTGGAGCAGTGAGTTGAACGCCGCTGCAGCTTCATCTGGCGTTGTTGACGCATCGGGAGGGATTGTGGAATTGAGGATGTCAACAACGCGCGGCGCAAAGTCAGGCGCACCTGGGTCTTCAAGTCGAAGCTGGATGGACGCCATTTCTGTCGGTCCAGAGTTGTGTGTCCGGACGGTTAGTTAGTGGCCAGTGCTGTGAAAGCGTAAAGATAATCGTAATGAGCGTAACGTTTATAATTAAAAGGACGAGACCAACGTGCCTCTAGCATCGAATGCATGTGACGTCATCTAGCGGAATCGAGAAACGTAAGGGGAACAAATCAAACTGCGAGCGCGACGCACATCGCTCACCTTCTCTGATTGATGTGGAAGTGATGTGTGCGATGCTTGATTTGGTGCTCTCGTCGATCTTAGGCTCGGAAGACGTCGTATAGGCACTTTTAGTCTCAATCAAGGCAAGGTGCGGTCAGCTCAGTAACCACCAGCCCGAGTGCGTTTAGTAACGAGGCGCTGTCGAGAACTTTTGCTAAAAATACTCCTCGACTAGTCTAGTCGTTGCACAAGAAAGAATGCTGTCCCTTGATTGGGAGTGTCAATCATTCATCCCTTTTCCTAAATAGGCGAAACAATGCGCACAGCCATCTTGAAAGTCTTACTTTTTAGAAGCCTCGTTCATTGACAGGATCGGAATCTGGCCGAAACGGATTGCACATGTCTTTGATTGCTGCTGATCTATTCGGAACTAGCCAAGTATCTCATCTTACTATCCTCCAAAAAGCTGTGAGCGGTGATCGTGCAGGTAGCTAAAAACACTAAGCATGATCGGCGTTGATGCCCGGTGTTCTCTCTTTTGGGCATTTAGGTAAAGACCTTGAAGCCAGGCGTGGTAGTACATGTAGCTAGGCCCTACGAATGATTGGCTTCGATCATCGTAGCTGACACTTTTAGAGTATGACGGAGTGGCTGTCTTAGTGATTAGTCTCAGCACAAGCTGACTGTTAGCTCCGGGCAAAGATGTAGCCTTACGAAAGGAACTGCATCTAAGTAGCGTACGGAGTAGATCAATCCATCGTTCAATCTATCGACATTGAGTATTAGAACTTCTGGGTTTTATAAGCGAGCTGTGTGTGTCGGCAGCGAGACATTCAATAGTATAAAGACTGGCACTCCAACCGCATTGTAGACTCTGGATAAAAGAACCATCCCCATCCAATCTTTCTTCAGCTTCAAATCTTTGCAGTTTTCTGAAACAGACAAATAAAGACACCAATCTCATCTAGCAAAAATGGTTGCATATACCTACATCCTTACCCTTCTCGCGGCCACTGCTGCTTTAGCCACCCCAGCCCCCATCAATGACGGAGAGCTCACTCTGGAGGCTCGCGCTGGTCAGGTAAATTCAGCGCCCTAGCTCTTTTCATCATAACTCTTCTTCCTCTACCCTTACTAACACGATGTAGAAGTACATCTGCCAGGGCGGTAAGGACAACAAGGGTGAAAACTACGGTGAGGTTAGCTATGACAAGGCAGTGGGCTTCTTTCGTGACGCCAAAACGAACACCGGCGCCAGTGGTTATCCCAAGAAATTCGACAATGTTGGCAATGTGATGAAGTTTAAAAAGGGCTGCAAGAAGAATGTGTGGGAGCTACCTTTGAACAGTAACGGCAAGCCTTACGACTACAAGAAGAAGAAGGCAGGCAACAGCCCTGGCCCTATCCGGGTTTATTACACCAAGAACCTCAAGTTCTGCGGTATTGGCGCTAAGGAGCACAAGAAGGACGTTCGTCCCAACAATCCTCACAACTGCGCTCTTAAGAAGTAGTGAGCTCGTCCACCGTTCTTTTTTGCTGGCTCAAATCATTCTTTTTAATGTCAAATATTCATGCATTGGAGTTGCCCTCATGTGGTTGATGCGAAGTTGTTGAACCTAGTTTATGATATGTATAATTGAAGATTATTATGCACTAAATCCGTTGCCCAGGGGGGCCCTAAGCCGATCTGGTGCCTGCGTGGCCTTGGCATGCCAGGTAGCATTCTGGCGAATCAGCAATCACAATAATTTTTAAAGTGGATCTTCAAGCTGGGACGGAGTAGAAACTGCCAACATCCAATTGGCCCACGTGATAGCTATTTTCCCATGATTTCCCGGCCCATCTCATGAACATTGAAGCAGCCTCGGTGTTGTAAATTGTCTCCCGACTTGCGCCGCCCTCATTGACGCATCAACCAACGGTTCAAGATTACAGAAAAATCCTCGAAAGTTCCTTTCCTTGCCATCGCCTCATGCGCGCGGCAACGGAGTGATTGCCAGACATACCCTCGACCCTGTGGCAACGACCACTTCACGCGACGCTCGCAAGCTCCCATACCGGCGTTCAAAGTGGCTGCACTAAGTACTTTGCGGTTATCCGCACGAACATATCAAGCATGTACGCCATGTGTACGAGGTAGCCCAGGCGCCTGCCGTGCAGCCAGGCGTCATTACGGCACAGTTACGTCTACCAGCACGCACAAGCCGCGTGAACCCGTACCTCGAGGTACCCCAATAGATCCGTCACGGCGGCCGTGGTCGAATACAATAAATGCCCAGCCATCAGTAGCGAAGCCGCAACGAAGTCCCCAATTTTATGTGCCTTCTGTACTCCTTCCGCGGGACGCGGCGCAGTCGCCCACAGTGCACAAGATTCACATTCTTGGCGAGGATGAGAGGTCGAAATTCATTGCACACGCCTTGTCAAGCGTATACGATTCGGTAGAGATGCTGGGGTGGAGAAGTAACTCCTCAAAGTACCGCAATATACAAAAGGCCCGCTCTGGCAATCGACGCACCGCGCCCAACGTCGAGGCGAATTTAGCTTTGCCTCGAGCCCTTGCCAAAGCAGACAGCTCTCATATTGATCAGCTTATAGTGACTGGGCATGGCCACGAAGCTGCAGAGGCGTTGGGGGCGGTCAAGGATCGAATCGACAACAACACCACCGTTTGTCTTATGAACGATGGACTGGGAATCCTTGAGGATGTCAGAAAGAAGATTTTCGAAGGGTCTGATGCCGCTCCAAGTTTCTTACTTGGCCACATGAACCACCGTTTAGCATTCAACAGGACGTACGATGCAGTCACCCAGCTTAAGCAAGGTCAAACCAAGCTGACCCTTGCTGAGGTGCCTCGAATGCGAGTAAAGGACATGCAGAAGGCTGAGTCGCGGACGAATTTCGTGAAAGCACTACAAGAGGTGAAGGACTTGAATTCATCCTTTACTCCCTACGACCAGTGGCTACGGTTCAAGCTACCATCGGTCATTTTTGATTCAGTGGTCGAGCCGGTGTGTGTGCTGCTGGAAATGCCATACCAAGGGCTGCTGCAAAACCCCGCCGCGCAACGGATGATGCACGGTCTGCTGTCGGAGATTATTACAGTGCTCGAAAACATGCCAGAGTTGGCAGGATCAACAGTGATCAGGGACTACGTTCATAGTAAAGGCATTCGGAGATTTATGCACAGCAGAATTCTTGGCAAAAGATTACAGCCGAGCCAGCTGGCAAGACGAATTGAGAATGGACTGCCAACGGACGTTGAATATCTCAACGGCTACTTCCTCCGGCGCGGTCAGAGACTAGGAGTTGATTTGCGGATGAATATGATGATGCGGGATATGATCAAGGCAAAGCACTCTCAAGCGATTGAGAGGCTCAACTCGTTTATCCCGGTGGAAGAGACATCAGTGCCTAGCCATTCGGCGTTTAGATATAGGACATCACCACGGTAGATGGCTGTACACTACTGTTATTAGTATTTTATAGAGTATTTAGTATAGCATTGGCGTGCATTATTATAGAAATATGAGTTGATTCAACTTTGCTAGAGACAGGATCCTGTCATGCGACTGTTTTTCTCTTTCTCTATTCATGAATCCCTCTACCGTACTGGAAATAAATCTGTCAGTAGAGCAAAGATGCCTATTCATCCAACCATTCATTTTCCACCGCCATTCATTTTGCTGTGTCGCGGTTGATGATCACTCATCTCATCATGGCTCACGTGATGAAAAAAGCACACCCTTTGCCCCTCCACTCGCGCAGACAAGCTCGCGACTGCCCCGCCGTCACCTTGGAGGCCCATTACGCTATACAAGCAAAATTGCGAAAATGGATGATTCCGAGCTCGAACAGGTAACGCATGCAGAGCCTTGACACAGTTTCCCTCGTCTAATTGCCACCTTGCAGATCCGAAAAGCTCGTCTTGAGCAGCTCAAAGCTCAGTCTGGCTCCGGCGGCGGAGGCAGTGGCTCCCCAGGCAGCGGCGGCCAAGACCAAGAACGCCAGAAACAGTATGCACCATTCATTCACTGCACGCATCGAGCAGTAGTTGCTTCCTCCACTCTTTCTTAACACTCTTGCTAACAATTCCGTTTGGCTGAATGTTTAGACAGCAAGATGAAGCTCGCCAACACATTCTGAACCAGATTCTTCACCCTGAGGCTGCCGATCGCCTTGGTCGGATCCGCCTCGTCAAGGAGCAGCGAGCGACTGACATCGAGAACCGACTCATCACGCTGGCGCAGACGGGGCAGCTGAGGCAGAAGGTCACGGAGACACAGCTGAAGGAGTTGCTGAATGCAATGGCGGACAGTAAGGAGGAGGAGAAGATTGTGGTGAGCAGAAGGAAGGGGTGGGATGATGACGATGACGATTTGCTGGATTTGTAAGGGTTTGGGGTGATGAGTGATGGGTGATGTAAGGAGGAAGTGCGAATGTTGATATAACGATACGATACCATGGTTTTATGCTTTGTCAAGTATTTTAAAAGGGACTTGACAGACTAATTGGTTTGCGGCTGATGCACTGTCGTTGGTACTATTTGATACAAAATGTCTATGTGAACGACCTGTTTAATACATGTATTTTAAACGGTGAGAAGAGCGGCAGAATCTGTCACATGCCCTTGGACTTGATCTCCCGCAACCTCTTCTTCTCGTCCCTCGCCCGCTTCCTTATGGCCCTCAAATCAGGAGGTTGCTCAATCCCCAGTTCCGCACGCAGCTCTCGCACATCCCGCTCCAACTGTTCCTCCCAAAAGACATTAATGATCTCTTTGCTCCTTGAGCCATTGCGCAACGCCCATGGAAGGTATATGCCCCAAAATCTCCTCCTCTCCTGCGGCTTCATGGTCGCAGCCGCGAACATGCTCAGCCCCGGCATCGGAAGGCAAGTATTGGCCCATTCGAAAGCCTTAAGGGCCACCTCGCCCTCCCGAACTATAGGCAGGCCGGTAATCGCATGATAAAAGTCGTGGCACTCCCTGTATCGCTGCATGACGTACGCGCACTCCTCGTCGTCGATGTAGCGAGTCTCGGAGCGCGTGTCTGGCGAGACGCCCTCGCGGTCAAGCCAGGAGACATAGGCGCGGCCGACGGAGTTTTCTGGCAGAGACCGGAGGTGTGTCATTGAGAGGGTTTGGGAGTTGATTCGGGGTCGGAGGCGGAGGATTCGACGGCCGGTCGGGTCGGCGAGCATGGCGTCGCGGAGGCGGTAGATGAAGTACGGTGTTGCGGTGGACTCTCCGACAGTGGCAATGAGATCTGGGGGTTTGAGATTGGAATCAACCCTTTTTGGACTTTTCAAAATAAAACAGAAGAGACATACCGGCGCGGTAAGGGTTGATCAATGCCATTGCGCTGGATCCAATGGCCATGCTAATGCGCTCGATCTTGGTGAGAGGCACATGGCCGGGATAGTTGGGCGGTGGACGGTTGAGCACCGAGAACGGTCTGGCACAGCTCGCGCAGGTCAGGATGCGGACGGCACATCGTGAGGTAGCTACGGGTTGAGCCCGTTTGAGAGCGACATCCATTCCGTAAGTGAAATTCGGGTGGCTGCCATGTGCAGGAAACTGAAACTGGCACAAATCGGGTGATGGCGATGGAGCTTTGGAGGACGGCAATTCCATAAATTAGTTCGCTTTAGCTCAGTCCTCGACACAGCCCTGACAGCTCCCTTGCTACTCTAGTTAGTGGAACCATCGTCGGCAGCTATCCGCTATCAGTTTAGGTGCCCGCGGCCACAGGTGGGGGGCATCTTTACTGACGTGTTTCCAGCCGCACAACATTTTGTTTATCGTCTGTTTTCGACTGGTAAATATTATTTACTCCACACACTTTGTTATGTTTGGCACATTCGATGGTAGGCGAGCGGCGACCATGGGGGTGATTAAAGAGATGCCCTGTATCGACTATACAAAGAGAGCCGTGGAATGCGGGATTGAGGTGGATTGGTGAGGGACTCTGAGATTCACTGCATAGACAGCTATGGCAGGACGTCAGGGAATTTTACGAGGCTGCAAAAACAAACTGTTTTGTTTTGGACAATATTGGCAACTAGGTGGTTTTACAACTGCCTGCTCTTTTACGGAACGGCATTATGTTCTTGAGCATCTATGTATGTGGCTTGGACGAAAGTTGCTGACTACCTAGTCTGCGAAATCGGAGGATGGGTTAGTTAGCGGACTGGACCAAGCTGTACCTTGCCTTTGCCTTCTTCCTTCCTTCTTCGTTTCATTCATTCACTCATCTATTCATTCATTCACCCATCCATCCATTCACCCATCCATCCATTCACCCATCCATTCACCCATTCAACCATCCATCCATCCATTCACCCATCCATCCATTCATTCACCCATCCATCCATCCATTCACCCATCTATCCAGCCTTCCTTCATAGCTTTGTTCCTGATTGCACAGATCTGCTCACGGGTCCAGCTAGTGTTGTGATGAGCACAATACGGTAACACACCCACATTGGGTGCACAACTGACTTCCGTTGCGGTTGAATCCAATTTGTGGAGTAGAGATAGTTGGTGAACGCAAGTTGTCAAGTGGTAAAACTAAGCTGATAGATGGTGAACCTAATTTACCAGTGTGTCTTGGGGCAACAGAGTATAAAGTTTAAATACATATAATATTGCTAGCTAATTAAATTAAAAATATATTTAAATATTTTCTTTAGTATTTTTTCAACTTTTTTTTATCTTCTGCTTCCTTATCTATCTTCTTGCTACCTATACTTGTTTTTTCCCTCCTCTTAACATATACATTACTAACTACCCGGCCAATGCGTTCCTTCCAGCCCCCAGTGCCGATTAACAGTCTGCAGCAGTGCTACCCACTAACTAGCGGCCACGCATATCCGTTGCCGCGTTAGTACGGTGCGCTGCACAATGATTAACAACAATACAGTAAACAGCAACAAATAAACAATAAGGTCCGTGCCTGCGCTCGTGACCGTGTTCGCCGCAGATTCACTGCATCGTCAAAGTCAAATTCTGATTCGATCAGAGTTTGCGTGCAGTGAGTATAAATTGAGAGGAATCCCCCAAATTACAATCATAACTTTCATCACTGCCAAGAACAACTTATCCAATTCCACACTCACTCAAAAAACCAACCACAATCGATAATCCACAATCCACAAATTTATCTCAAGCAACGGCCCATCCACCTAATAGGTATGGCACACTTCACAGGCTAATTAGTATGGCTGCTAATGTGATTTCAGTAGCACAATAGCCAAGCGGGACATCAAGCCAACTGCTCTAACACAGTTGAAGGCCTTTAGCTAAGAGACCGATGGTCCTATACTACAGGCCAAGGCCGCCAAGCTTCACGAAAAGTTCAATGAGATCAGGGGTGCAACGAACCCAAAGCCCAAGGAGGAGGTTATCAAGCTAATGCAAACCGCTTTTCGTCTCCTGCTCAGGAGGGGAGAAGTACACTATCAACATGGACAAGCCATATCATCAAGTGGCTCTCGTGGATCTTAATGTTACTATTGACCCCTTTTATGGTAAATACACCTTACGAAATCCTGACATCTCAACCCTTGTATGCATTTACTACTCCGGCCACGGCGTTATGAAGCAACATCTCTGGTTACAGTAATGCAAACCAATACCTGAGTTGGAATGACGCATTTGACGGCGCCAAGTTCCAGTACATCATTCTAGACGGGGCCCATGTAGCTCATCGTGTCAACGGAACCCTGAACCAAATGCTCGGAACGTTCAAATGGGAGCAGCTTGTCTAGGTGACGGGCACCCCAATCCTCTCGAGCCTCGAGGATATACTGAGCTTCTGCAATACACACGTTTCCGCCTACATTCCCAACCAGTACGCAACGTCTCCAGCGGCTTTACCATCACGCGAGGAGGTTTTGGCATCTCGTTTTTTGCAACCACACGGCGCACTCAATGGAACTGTGGCTAGTTGCCTTTCTGCCATTGGACGTGCTGATTTACAACAAATCATAACCGTACCCACTGACGGAATGGCTGGAACAAATGACGTCTTGGTACGCAAACACGCCAAATCCATCAGAACGTTGGGAAAGGAGGTCGATTGCTGTGCGTCCGGACTCGCTGGCCTCAACCAGAACATCGAATTGCTTGGTGCTTCAGCTTGGGATCTACAACCCCCGCGAGTCCCCAGTTGTCCTTCACCCGCGCGTTAGGAGGTGATGTTTCGCCTGGAAACGTTGCCGCACCAACCAATCGCACGGTTTTAACAGTCGAACTACCTCAAGTGCTGGACCAGCAGATGAAAGACTCTTACAAATTATACTTAAGCGACGATGCTGCCAACGACAACGCCAATAACAACGCTAACGGTAACACCGACAACTTGGAAGGTCTATGCCTATACTTAAACCAGCTGATGAGGGTGTTGCACCCGCCCTAATCCATCGCACTGAGAAGACCCCGGCGCCGCCATGCCCTCAGGTTGCCCCTGCGCCAGATCTTGAAGTGTGATACTACTACATCTACTACTGTTGCGTTCGTTCTACCCATCGAGATCTGGCTGGCATTACCAGAAAACCAAGTCTACACCTTCTATTGACTACCACTATAAGTGGTCTGTGGCACATCATCATCAATTCAAGACGTTTTCCCCCGAGTTCAGGAAGTATATCTTTGTCGGGAGCTTTGCTTTGCTGCCACGCCGTCACCAGCATCAAAACGGTCCAAGACGGCCAGGGCATCAGCGACACCAGCGCCAAAAACAAAAGCACTGACGCTGCAACAAAAATTTGGCGGCACTATAAAAGAAAGGGTGAAAAAGGCAGCGGAGAAGAAGGAAGCTGCGGGCACAAGCTCTACCGGCCCACAACGAGGACGAATGAGGTCAACAGGAATACGGGATTTGATCACTTGGTGAGGAATTTGGACTGGTTGAGACTGATTATGCCGCCAATCTATTGAGGCCACGTTTGATTAAAGAATTTGGTTTGGTTGAGAATGGATTTCGCCGCGATAATGGATGGATTCCATTGAGGCTACGTTGAATTTGTTCAAGAATGGATTTTGCCGCGATAATGGATGGATTCCATTGAGGCCGCGTTGAGCTTGGTTCATCAATGTTGCCGCGATAATAGAACCAATCTATTGAGGCTAAGTTTTGCTTTGTTTATTTGCATTTTGCAGTGGTAGTAACACCACTTTATCCCCGACGAGATTGCCTATCATGATTGGGTTGCTTTATTGAAGTGCGCAGTAGCTCGATGATTACCGAGCAAGCTTTCAGATCATTTGATCTTACTATAAGTAAGGTCTCTACGAATTACGGAAGGTCTCTTTAAATAAAGCAGCACCGGGGATCCACGTTTTGAACGGACAAGAATGAATGATATCGCGCTGGAATTTGCTTGCATGACGGAAAGGTCGGATTGGGGACAATCTCGCCGCGATAATAGATGAAATCTATTGAGGCTGAATCCTGCGTTTGTTTGCTTTTATTTCTTGCAGACGTTTGTTTTTTTTTTTTTTGCAGATTGTTTATTGTGGTCACAACACCACCTACTTGCCAGAGGCCAGAATTGACGATGCGTGTGCCGAAGCCAATTAGGGGTGTGGTATATGAATATAACCCCCACGGCCGAAGGCACGCTCCAAATCTCACTTCTGCACCCTCCCCGCGCAAATTGGCCACCACCAAATCCAGCCTTTCCCGGCCCAGACCAGCTTCCCGCCGCCAATTTTAAATCCTACCGATACGGGGGGAAACCCATGGCCAATAAATGGACGGTACAGGACGCGCTCTACTGTTGCATGGTTGAATTCGCCAGTAGCGGTGCGGTATTAAACAAAAAGACTGGTATTATACCTGAAGATCCGCTCTACCAACTCTGGCGCGGTACCACCCGGATCATTACGAGCGAATATGAGCAGCGTATCAAGATAGCTATAACTAGCACAGGCTACCAAAGTCACTCACGTATGGCCTGGTGTCGGCGCTATTGGATTGACGTGGCGTTGATTATGTTGATTTCCGCCATTAAAATGTCGAAACTGCGCTGAAGGGTCTTGGGGATCCATTCCTGGAGCTAAACCTTGCGGCCATGGCCCTGGTGCCCAATATTGTGGCTGATTAGGCCATGCCTGGTCTGGCTGGTGTTGATACCATCCTGGGTGAAAGTTTCCTCCAGGCGGGAATGGACCGAAACCATATGGATCACGTTGTTAGTTCTTTGCCTGGACCGCAGAAATACGCAGGGAAGACAGGGGCACCAATGAAACCACGACTCCTCCAGAGGATTCCAACGAAAATGATGATGACCCGCCCAATGATCCGTCTATTGACGATCTTCCGACCGACCCCATTGAAGTTGATGATATTGACGAAGAAGGATCCGATGCCTACGACTCGTACGACGATACCGCTGACTTTAGAGAGGACTCCGACTCCGACAGGAATGATTCCATGGACAACAACAAGGTGAATTTCTCCAACACAACGGCAAGATTTGGTAAACCAACTGCTAGATCCAGCAATCGAGAAAACCCCACGGGGACAGTGGGTGGGAAAAGCCACCGCGAACACAAAAGATACATAGACTCAATCATGCTTGAGTTTCCTACCAATCCTAACGATAAACTCTTCAGATCCTACAGATATGGAGGGAAAAAAAAAAAGACAAACGCATGGACAGTGCAAGATGCACTTTACTGTTGCACCGTCGAATCCTCCTGCAACGGAGCCATATTGGACGACAAAGCAGCCAATGTCGCAAGGTAACCGTTTAACCGGCAGCGAGATCCTTTAACCAGGCTTCTCCGACATTTAGTGAAACGAACCTCCCCTGTGCATCACCTTCACATTGCACACGTTAAACCTTCGCCGCCAAAATTAGCATTCGTGTTACATTTTCGCCGCTATATTCAACCTTTCGCCGACAAGATCCGCTTTTCGCCGCCAAATTTGGGGTCTACATGAGTTTTTGGGCGCATTTCACATCGAAATTCAGTAAATTCATGCCGAAATTTGTCGTGGAAGTGCCAGGGCCAAAATCAACAATGGTCACGCCAAACGCACCACCGGCAAACGACAAACTTCCTACCTTCGCTGAATTCGGTAGTCGACTTACCGAAGAACAGACTCAAGTCCCTAACCTCGCTGAATTCCGCAAACGCCTTGCCGAAGAACACGCTCTCCGCGCACAACCCAGCCAAGAAGGAGTGGAAGCCAGACAACGGGAACGAGAACGCATTATGGCCGAAATTGCAGCAGGGGAGGCTGCCAACAACGTCAAGAACGTCAATTCAAAGGAGGTACCTAGCTCTCTAGTAGTTAGACCCTGCACACATAAAACCAGCGCTAACATTGTTGATGAAGAAAACGTTCAAGATAACGACGAATTACCAACAGACCCTCTGGATATAGATGCTGACCTTGGCAACGACGGACGCAACGCAAGATCCAACGACAGACGCGGCGAGGAATCCAACGAGGAATATGACTTAGATTACAATAACCTTGATTCTGACGCCTATAATGGGGTTGATACCGTAAACATAACCGCTAAATTCGGGAAACCAAATGTTTGAGCTAGCAATCAGGATAACCCTACAGGAACAGTGGGTGGCAAAAGTCACCGAGAATACCAAGAATATATTTCCGCATTGATGCACGAACAAACCGTCAATCCTGACGATAAGTACTTCGGTTCCCACCGCTACGGTGGGAAATCTAAGACAAATGGATAGGGCATTCAGGATGCCCTGTACTGCTGTACTATCGAGTTCGCTTACGCTGGGGCGGTACTCAACAAAGCCAAAACCGGCGTGATTCCTGGAGACTCTTTTTACTAGCTGTGGCGGGGAACAACCCGCATTATCACGAGTGAATTCGAGCAGCAGGAAAAGAATAATCAGGAACGTGCGGAACGAGATAAAGAGGCCAGGAAGAACGCTAAATCCAGCGGGACACCGTATAAACCTATCCAACCATTGACCCTGTCAGCAGGCGTCACGCGCTAAGCCAAGACCAAAGCGAAGCAAGCCGCAATCGCCAGCATGGACGGGGGTTATCTTAAATATCGACGCCGGGTTCTCGAGACAAACTCCACGGTAGCCTTGCCATCTCACGAGGAGGTTTTGGCCTCGCGATTTCTGCAGCCCTATGGCTCCGTCAATGGGTCTTTGGCTAGCTGCCTTGCTGCTCTTAGACGAGCCGATCTCCTGCAGACCACACCAAAATCCAACGAGGTAATGGCTGGAACCAGCGATGGTTTGGCCCGAAAAGCCCACCAAGCGGTTGATCCCGGAAGTAATTATTTGTTTCACGTTAAGGGTCATAACTACACATAAAAAATGGCCTCTGGCACGCCATTTTTTGTGCGACAGGCTGCCCTCGAGAAGGCAAAGCAGCTGCTGCAGGAACAAATCCGGCCAACACGCCGCAAGGCCGGTCGCAGGAACCCGTTATGCGAAGCGGCAATGTCCCACAACCTAGCCAGTCCGACAAGAAGTAAATACGACGCTCAGTCAACGAGAAGAGATGTATTAAATACACCTAGTCATTTCAACGATGCAGCGATTTATAGTTGCAAGCTGCGGCGAACACAGTCACGAGCGCAAGCACGAACCGTATGATTTCATTGTTGCTGTTCATTGTTGATGATTATTCATCATTCACACGGATTGGTGAGACGAGGCTCCGACTCACTTCCTCCTTTAGTCCCAAGAACAGAGCTAAATGAAGCAAAAAAGAAAACTTGTTGCACTCATTAGATAGTTAGGCTATGGCCCCTCTTATAGCTACTTACTTGACTTGACTAAAGAGGCTCTTTTTCGCCCACACACTATCTGCGATGATCCTGATCGGATACAAATACAAGCAAGAGTAATCATAGACTATCCTTCTTCCTAAACCTGGACTCCCGTGACTAGGTGTACGTTTAAAAAAAATTATGTTGTCCCTCATGGACTTATCTGATGATGATATAAACACCGCAGAACATTGACCAACAATACCGGGTTACAGTAATGAACTTGCGGATGTGCGTTGTGTGGCAATGTGCGGCGGCGTGTGGCGGCAGCGTGCTTTTTTTTTTTTTTTCGGTCCTTTATTCTTCCCCCAAATCATTTACATGTACGGAATACGGTGTAGTTACATGAGTGGAACGACATGGAGGGCGCCACCCGACCGGACGCTGAATTCTCCGCCTTCTTCCTACATTCCTGCGGAAAGCATATAGACTAAAACCACCATAACTACGGAGTAGTCTTTTAAGAGTCCAGGCACGCCTTTGGAGTGGGTCATTTGTCACATTTGACATGCCCATCAAGTGGGCTCGGACTGCATTGAACTGGACTGTAATTGACTAACTACAATGTGGAATAGGTAGTTATCTAACCTTGGTTGAATGATTGACAATGGAGTTTAAATCGGACTATCGCCACTGGGACTGGGTTGATGATATATACGACATTGATTCCCCATCAACCGACTTTCGCTTCTACGTCGCTCAAACAACGGAAGAAATTGAGGTTCTCTCGATTTTGTCCCCGAGAACCATGGCTACAACAAGCACGCGTACGCAAACGCGGGTACCGGTGGCGGTGGTTGGCCCATCCATGCCACTCAACCCGGGTGACACTACACCGACGGCCACGGCATTGCTACATCGCAGCAGCGACAGCCACGGCCACGGCTCGACGCGCTCCGACAATGATGGAGCTCCTCCTCGGGTGTCCCTCCTCCGCAAAGTAGCCGTCGTCGTGCAGCTGTCCGGGGTCAACTTTGCCTGCAGCGCCGTCAATGGTCTAGTTGTTGTCGGCCTGCCCGCCATCACGGCCGATGTGAAGCTGCCTCCGTCCCTGGCGTTTTGGCCCACGTCGGTCTCCAGCCTCGCCACCGCGTCGACGCTTCTGCTGGCAGGCTCCGTGGCGGACTCGATCGGCGCAAGAACCGTCAATCTCGGCGGCTGCATGGCGAGCGGCGCGTTTATTCTGGGGGCCGGCCTTTGTAAAACAGGGCCCCAGCTGGTCGTGATGCGAGCTCTGCAGGGTGTCGGATACGCCATGCATCTTGCCTCCTCTGTCGCCATTGTCACCCAGACCCTACCGCGGGGCCGTCCTCGGAACTTCGCCTTCTCTTGTCTGGGGCTCAGCCAGCCCCTTGGCTTCTCGTTTGGCCTGGTGCTGGGAGGTGTGCTTCAGGATCTTATCGGCTGGAGAGCGGCTTGGTACATCTACGGTGCGTTGACGCTTGCACTGTCGGGCGTGGCCTTCTGGGCCCTGCCGAGCTCCCATGTGGAAAGAGGCTTCGGAGGGACGGTGCAAGATTTCAAGAATAAAGTAGATTGGGTTGGGGCGCTGCTGGCATCTACTTTTATGGCAGCGCTGTCCTATCTGTTCGCGTAAGTTGTCTTGCCCCCCCCCCCCCCCCCCTCCCCCATTTTGTTAACTTGGTGTACAAAACAAAAACAGGATGGCTGACTATTCCTTCAAGCATCCTGAGTACGGACGTGTACAAGATTCGACAAGCGCAAAGTATCGTGCTGGTCTCCTTAATCACCATTTCGCTGCCGCTGTTCGTTTTCTGGGTTCACCGGCAGGTTCTCTTGGGCAAACCTGCTCTAATACCAAACTCGCTCTGGAAGAACACTGCCTTCTCCAGCATCTGTGGCACCGTAGCTCTTTCGTTTGGTGTCACGACAGCCATGGAGCTGTTCGCTAGCTTGTTGTAAGTTGAAAGAAAAGAAATCCCCCCCCCCCATGGATCCGACGGTCACGGTTTCCTCACTGACACCGATTCCGCGCCACTCACCCAGCTTTCAAGAGGTGCAGCATCTGTCTGCGCTCCAAACCGGCATTCGCATATTACCGAGTCTCGTCGTCGGGGTTTTTCTCAACTTCACCACGGGCTTGTTCGTCGACAGAGTGCCAGCCCTGTGGCTCGTCGCCGCCTCATCCGTCATCTGTGCCCTGGCGCCGATCCTCATGGCCGTCATCGACGTGCAGTCTCCGTACTGGGCCAACGCCTTCGTCGCCCAGCTGCTCGCTCCCATCAGCACCGACATCCTCTTCACGGTCGGCCTCATCATCATCTCGGACAGCTTCTCCGACGATACCCAGGCGTTGGCTGGCGCCGTGTTCAACACCGCCTCTCAGTTCGGCCAGGCCCTCAGCGTGGCCGTCATGCAGATCGTGTCTACGCTGGTGGCCAAGAACAGCGGAGAGGGCGATGTAACCGCTGCGGTGATGGAGGGGCTCAGAGCCAGCTTTTGGACCATGTTCGCTTTCATGATGCTGTGCACTCTGGTTGGGGCGGCTGGTCTGCGGCGAACGGGTAGGATTGGTCTCAAGCGTGATTAACGGCGCACGTAACTGGATGTATGCTTTCTTGTTGCCATGTGCTGCTGCAACATTATGATTGGAGGACAAGACTTTGTTTCCAGTCTTCATTGGCACTCTCAGTCCCAAATGGCCGGCCAGTAATTAAAGATGACTACGCTATTGACGATGACGCACCGCCCGCTCCCGACTGGTCGGCGGCTCATTCACGCCGAATCTGGAATTGACTTTACGGCCAGTTCTTCTCATTTGCAAAAGTCATTTACAAAAGAAAAGTTGATCTCGGTTTATAGAAGCGATTTTTCAGATAATGCACCCATAGAAAACGTCAACGCCGCAGAGGCACAATATAGTAGATCTCGTATTATTCCCAGCTCGGCAAGTCTTGTAGATTGCCACTATTGCAGAGGCACTCAGAAGAGAAACAATGATGCTTCGTATGGTGTCGGAAACGTCACTCAGCCACACCCGAAAGCTGCGTCTACGAATTCAGCGGCAGTTACTGCAGAGCTGATAGAAGTAGCATAAAAAGTATATTAAATAACAAATAGAGTAAAAACAAATAGAGTAAAAAATAGAGTAAAAGATATATATATAAACTACTGCATAAAGTTGTAGCATAAATTATTCTATTAGCAGTGTACAAAGAGGTGCTGGATGAGCTAAAGAGGGGTGCTGGGTAACCCTACCATAAACGTACGAGAAGATAATAGCCTATCCGGAGCAAGTCCGATGCCCATAATCACCACTCGCCGCATCACGCATGTGTCTGAGTCATTTGAACCCAACTTTCGAGTTCGGCTAAAAAAATAAAATAAAATAAACACCAGCCTGTACGTATTGAACGGCCAAAAAAGTCCAACGTTACTAGTACTTGATCA
The DNA here is from genome assembly GCA_032433595.1 of Conoideocrella luteorostrata. NCBI lineage: Eukaryota > Fungi > Ascomycota > Sordariomycetes > Hypocreales > Clavicipitaceae > Conoideocrella > Conoideocrella luteorostrata. Next base: position 77,739 of record JASWJB010000161.1, read on the forward strand.
TAGCGATGCGGGTCGCCATCATCAATGCGGTACTTGTAGCAGGCGCAGTGGGGGCCAAAGGAGCGTCGCTGGTTCATCTTATCTCAGATGCACGATAGCTAGCTAGCTGGCACTAATGATTCGTCAGCCCGCCGCAAGGGCTGATAAGCAGATTTCCCAATTCCGGACAACATGTCACGCCATCCGATCTCTCCGATTGAGTTTGTGTTTCAACCTTACGGGTGGATGGTGGTGCTCTGTTCCGACCCTTGAAGCCTCGGCTGTGAGCTGCCTGCTTGCGGCGCCAATATATGCTACCCTACGCAGCGGTAGTGGAAAGAAAATGAACTCGCCCGATCCATCATTGGCTTTCGGCATTTGCGAGTAAAACATACCATCGCATGTATAATTTGGTAACTCGTTGCGCCCGGGCTAACATGTACACTGTGCTAGGGACCCGCTTTCCGGGTTTGTTCGATCGGCAGCTCTATTGCATCGTACCGAGCGAGTGCCAGAGCCCAAGCTGCCAAGGTATCCCAACTGCCGGTGCGTCAGAAACAACCCAGTCATTCTCGAAGCCTACCATGAAATTCTAGAGCATTACACAGCAGACGGAAAGAGAAAGATAAAATAAAGAAAAGGTAAAACAGCATTTTTACCTAAACACATACGCCTATTTATACAAAAGACGACACGATCTAGCTCAAATACCCATCTCGACATCTTCGTCACTTCCGCGTAGAAGGGCTAGTGGCGCCTGACGAACTAGTTAGGCCACCGTCCCCCGCTCATCCATCCCGTGTCTGTTATCAACGGACATCCTCAAGATATCCTCGTCGCAACCCTCTATCTACAGACTCGCCTGCCAAAAAAAAAAAAAAAAAAAACAGGCACACTGCTGGACTCACATCATGACAACTATGCAGGCCATCAATGTTGCCACCTATGCGGATCCTTCTGCATACCGGCTCTCAGAGGTGCCTCGGCCGGACGTCACAGACCCATTCGACGTTGTCATCCATGTCCACGCTTCCAGCATGAACCCTGTTGATGTGAAGAAGGCGGCTGGCGCAATGAAGATGGTTCTGAAGGACTCGTAAGCGGTTCCCCGTCCTAACATGGAGGGATACACTCAACACTATATCCCGACAGCCTGGTAGCCACACGATCCATGTGCATGGTCGCTTTCCCTCAGTTTTTGTCTTTCCCTCTGCACTGATGGTCTAATCGCCGTATAATCACTGACCCTTGAGTCATGCGCACAGGTTCCCGTATAAGCTCGGCTACGATGCTGCTGGCGTCGTAACCGAAATCGGTTCATCCGTCACCCGTGTCAACGTAGGAGATGAGGTGTATACACGATTGCCAGAATCCCACCGAGGTCCGGTTTGACCCCCCCCCCTCTTCCATCCTCTCTCTCCTTTTCCCAATGAGCACGGACTCTAGCTGCAACCGCGGCTTCATCTTCGATAAGGGGTATTGACAAGTTTTCACGCAATGCAGGAGGGTGGAGCGAATTCGCAAAATGTCCAGACCGGTATATCGCTCGCAAGCCCAAGTCCGTTTCGTTTGAGGAGGCAGCCTCGCTTCCTCTCGCAGCCATGACGGCGCTGCAAGCCCTTCGCAGGTATAAGGGCGGCTCACTGTCTGGAAAGACAGTTTTGGTTCCTGCAGGACGTGCGTCCGACCCCTCTCCCTCGTAGCTTTTGTTGCCTCCCGAGTCATGCCGTGATACCATGATGCGGTACGAAACTCGAGGCGTTCTGTCTGGACGGGCCGGCTAATCACAGCTGTGTAAACTTTGTGTAGTTGGTGGAACGGGCTCATATGCATGCCAGCTGGCCAAGAATGTCTTTGGGGCTGGCAAGGTCATTACCACTGTGTCTACGGCCAAGGTGGCCAAGGTTGCAGAGCTTCTTGGAGACGGAGTCGTGGATGAGAGTAAGTGCAAGCATACAGGCCAATTGACCTGCCGTGTGCCGTAATTGATTACCCTTTTTGAGATGGACAGCGTCACCTTTTCGTCGAAATTTCCCCGGTATTCCGAATACCATGCTAACGGGAGCCCTTTCTCAGTTCTCGATTACACACATACTGACCCCAGTACTTCCATCCCCGAAAAGTCCATAGACTTCATGTTTGACACCACCGGACAGTCCATGGAGCTCCTCAGCCGCATGGTCCCCGAAACCGGGACCATTGTTTCCATTGCCACCCTGCCGTCTGGAAAGCAAATGCAGGACTCGTACCTCAAGTCGTCGTCGTCTGGTTCGACCAAGATACCCTTTGTGCCGGGCACGCTCCTCAACGCTCTTGACTCATGGCACAAGTTCCGCGCTAGGCGGTGGAAGGTTCACTACGAGTACATGTTCTTGGATGCCAACGGCAAGGACTTGGATGAGCTGCGGGAACATGTCGACGCGCAGAAGCTGAAGCCTGTTGTTGGCTTGACTGTTCATTTTGAAGATATTGAGCAGGTCAAGAAGGCGGCCTTGACTCTGTTTCATGGAAAGGGGGCTACGGGTAAGACGGTTATCAGGATGGCTGTGTGAGGCAAACAAAAAATGGATGCGTAATTATTTATTTTGTACGTTTTTGGTCATAGGCCATACTTTTAACGCAGAAAGAACTGATCCGACTGAGATTATTTTGGGGGGGGGGAGGGGGGTCAAGTCCTCCCACGCTCAGCTACGACGTAATAACAGTATTCCGATAAGACGATTTTTGTAATCGTCGATTCGATCCCCAGGTCCATTATCAGATCTCTTGCTCGATATAGATAAAGCGAACGGAGAAGTACATGCTATTAAAAAAGAACAAGCATATAGATGACTAACACACCTTGAACTGCATAGCCAAGAAGAGGAATGATGCGTTTAGGACCACCGCGCAATGCAATGATGCGCGCCCACAACGTCCCCGAGTATATTTGATGTGAGGTTGATGATTAGGCAATGTCGTGAACAGATGAACACTTGCTCCACTCCTTCAAGGGGTTGATGGAATTGTGGATGGCATCGCCGAGGCTGGTTCAAAGTACAGTACGTGAGCATTTATTTTGCTAGGGCATTTCGGCAGTACTTTCTACATAAATACGGACTACGATAGCGTTGTTACGTGGTGGAAACGACGTACAACAGCTACATAACGATCGAAGATAGACATAGGACATGTCATGCATTGCTTTGACCGCGGTTCGAGTGTGACGTGACATCACGGCAAATATACACCTCATTACAATGTTCCACCTCGGCGTATGAAGAACGTCGATATCAGGGCTGGGCAGTTTCAAGTGACCACATATTGTGTGGGAACAGCGAAAATCTCTTTCATTTATGCAAGTCCCGAAACCATGGAAAGCAGATTCATCAAGTGGAGCAGAAGGACAAGTCGGAGAGCGGGTGGGATGAACGACTCGTCCCGGCAAGTGGGTTGGTTGGTGGATAGCAGGCCGAGCGTGTTGATCCATTCGTCCTAAATAACTTGGAGATACTAGCTGGAGCGGTGTAGCTATGCATTGTGTTAGCCCAAAAAAAAAGTTAAAAAAAAGCAACACTGTAAATATGCGTTGTCCTGAAACCGGAACTTGCGGTTGCTACTAGCCTGTCATTCATGCGGGCACGGAACATCGACCATCGGTGTACTTGGCCACCATATCTCGTTGCAAGAATGAAGACATCCTGTGCCAGATATGACATGGGGGTAGCCAAAACTCTGGAAACCTGACGGCCTTCGCCCCTTGGACTAGACAGCTTGTTTATGGGAATCTGATTGTTGGATGTTTGCTTAACTTTGCCGCGTTGGCTTGGCAGGTTCTGATAGGAGACAAAGGGGGAGCGGCTGAGGTGCGCGTTACGAGATTATCCCTTTCTGCATCATTACCGTGTCTACCTCCATCATTCGGTAAGCATACTGTATATGCACGCCTCACTTTCGCCTCCGTCAGCATGGAGGCCGTCAAGCCTGAGAATTATTATACAAGCCTCGGCGGATGAGGATCATATTTGTTGTTCTACATGACTCATCACTCGGCATAAGTGTTTCTTCCTGCAGGTCCCGGTGTTGTTTACTTACAAGAAACAAGCTCTACTGTACAGGCCCAGGCCACTCCACGAAAGGAACGACACTGAATTGTCTCTGCACGCGCCCCTTCGTATAGCCGGCCGTATAATATTGCTTTCATGATCAGCCATATGTGGATAAAAAGCGCGCTTCGTATAGAGTGCTCGGAGTCTGTCTTCCGATGAGGCGTTATCGCTGGTGTAGCATATTAACCGAGTTCTGAGGGGGCAAAAGAAACTTTTACTAAACAGCCTCTAATATTGTAAGAAGAATGGACGTCATGTCGGCAATATCGGCAATATGAAAGACAGTCCCAAGGCGGCCTGATTAATTTCAGGAGTTAATTTTAGCAAACATGAAGTGCAGGCGCCAAATTCAGACCATCCAGGAAAAGCTCGTGCGCTGAGTGACCACGGCAAGGCCCGACCGAGAAATAGTTACAGCTGTGCGTCAGAGGAACCTTCGATGTACAAGTACAACTGCAGATCTTTCAAGAGCTTTCGGTATGACCATAAATGGCGACGTGTCGATGACCTCAGTCGTGGCCACTAGGTAGTTTAGTCTGAGCAGCCGATCCAACAGTTGTTGACTTACTCTAAGTTGAACACATGAACAAATGCCAGTTGCTGGAGGCAATGGTCCGCAACCGATCAGCCTTACCCTTCCACCGCGTGCCTGCCAGGCTAAATGCGTGATGAAAAAATTCTCATATCTGCGGCTACCCTCCCCCAAAAACCACTTATCGCAAGTTGCATGATGGGCGTGAACGCCACTATTTGATTTTTGCCCTCTTTTCGACTGGCTAAAAAGACGGTGTACAAACGGCTTGGCCGATTTTGCATTTGCGCTCCAAGTCATGGCCCGATTTTCTTCGGTATTTGGCATTCGGAGGCTTGCGAGGAGAGACCGCTTTAGCCATCTGGCGGATCAAGGACGTTGAAGGCAACGTTATCGACTTACCAAACGACTCTGGGCTCTTCATCACGGACAACTTTTGACCCCGGCTCTGCGGTTACCTACAGTAGTGGCTTTCAGGACATTGCCGCCGAGTTGCGGAGTGTTGTCTTCGGTTGATAACCCTAGTAGCTACAGGGGCAAAACAACAGGCCTATCTTTGACCTGTCGGCGTGGACGGCAGATACATTATTTGCCAAAAAACAAATACAGGGCTGACATGTGACGCTAACGTGTAATCCGTGTTATGGCTAAGTACTGCCGCTCATTTCGGCTGCAATTAGTCAAAGGGAAAGACAGGCAGCCAACACAATCGACAACTTGCTGGGCATATACCAGCCTTGCTTCCTAAAGCAGCGGAACCGAGCTTTGATGACAGCGATGTGGAGCAGATATTGAGTGCTTGAAACGATCTGACCGCGCTGCTTGCCTACGAAGCGAGCGATAAACTGTATCAGACAGGGACGATCAGAAGGAATGAACGAAGGCATCCGCAAGTGACAGGCCGCGGACAGTGCTCAGCGCGCCCAGGATACGTGGCGCATGACACAAAACATGCAACTTTCCACATCAAAAACGCCTCCAACACGACGCCAGACGAATCGGCGACAAAGATTATCATGCCGAAAGGTTGTTCGCTCCACCAACGGCGGCCTCGTTGCTTCTCTGGCAGCATCAAATGCAATCATAACATTGCTGTAGCGCCTCATCAATCTGCCAATTGGCTGGGCATGGCTGCGGTGTCGTGATAACGTTTTTCTGTTTCTGCTGCTTACTCACTGCGTGAATGCGTGGCACCAGACTCCACGAGTAAAAAATGGCGTTGGCAGGTTGTTTGGGCATGGTTGCGGAGAAAACAAACCAACTGGGGGCAAATGGTCGACCGGTAAGCGATGTGGTCGGTGTTGTTGGCATGCTGTGTCGTGGCTGGCCTTGATTGTGCTTTAATTGTGCTTGGCTGATTGTGCTTGACGGTGCTCGACTGTGCTGGGATATGCAGGCTATGCTAGGCTCTGCTTGGCTGTCAAATGCATGCATTGCATCGCAGGCTGCTTCTGCTGGGGCTGCCGCCGTTCTCTCCCAGCAGCTTCAAATATTGTCGCATTCAACTCTTCACACCGATGGAAATCACAGGGTCAGGACAGTTGCGGTTACGGTCTGCTGACGAGATGCACACCCTGAGACATATCTGCAGACTTGGCTGGAAGAAGACGCTAGACTCGTCCCTGCTGGCTGCGTGTTGGGCCGTTGGTAACTAACCAACTAACTAATTGCAGGACACGCAGAATGCAGGCAGCCGCACCGTCAGCCCACCTTCATTCAGCCTTCTTCTCTTTGCCCCCTCCCTTGCCCCCAAATCCTCTCATCCTTCCACATCCCTCCACAATCTTCCCGGACCCTCTACGGAGTAGCCTCCTCCGGCTTCATTTCTGCTCCCTGTAAGCCGTTGTATCTCATCCGCCAAATGCTCAGCTCTGGTACTCCGTACAAGCCCTGATAAACTGCCTTTAGCCGTGAGCGACGTGCAAGCAACGGGTTCGATCAACTAAACAAGGGTAATGATGGGTGGGGTAGGTCGCAGCAACTGGCTCGGGCTGGCCAACAATCTCCTGAAGATGACATCGAGGCAGAGGCTGGCGAGAATTGTTTGCTCCGAAGCTATTTGCGATGCGGATGCGTCCGCCTCTACTCTGTGCCTTGCTATTGTACTTAGGCGCACATATAAATACGTATATACATCAATCAAGGCTGCTTCGTTCCGTGTTGTTTATCAACCCAATCTTTTTTCTCACCGTGAAAGAAGCAGTCCAATATCTTCATCTTGGTCACGTTGCTAGCGTTCTGTTCTCTGTATTTCAGCCCACTAGATACTTTATAACCTCTGTTTCGACATCTTCAACTTTCACCATGACCCAGCACCAACTCCCTTGCGGTTCTGTACGGCATGTCAAGCGGCAGCAGCAACGGCAACAGCAACAGCAACAGCAACAGCAACAGCAACAGCAACAGCGGCAATACCAGGAACAGCCGCAACAGCAACCACAGCAGCAATCCCAGGAAAAGCCGCAACAGCAACCACAGCAACAACAGCCTAATGAACGGCAACGGGAACACGAACCGCAGCAGCAACAACAACAGCAGCAGCAGCAGCAGCAACAACAACAGCAGCAGCAGCAACAACAACAACAACAACAACAGCAGCAACAACATCAATACCAGCAGCTGCCACAACCCTATCCACACCCGCCAGTCAGAAAAACGCTCCAGGTCCCTGTCATGAGGCTCTACGGGGACACCCTCTGCATACAAACGGAGGTTGTGCTTCTCCTTTGGAACGTGGAGAGACTTGTAAGATCGGAACTCCTCACCCTTCCGCCCCTCAGTCTACAAGAAAAGCGCAACCGCTGATAAGTTTGGATTAATAGCAATACCAACAGCTTCACTATCAAACAATACATGAGGTGTACAAACAAGGCGTCTTGTTGCAGCGCTTCGTGCAAGCGACGGGAGTGCAGATTGCCAACTGTGAGATGTGCCAGAACAAAAGTATTGTCCCAAACATTGCTGCGTTGGTAAAGACTGAGGCATGTTAGGGCGGCTGGTCGGATTTGTTCACGCACGGCTGTATTGTCTCCTCTGTACTGCAAGATATATCCAGAGGGGGCATGTGCTGAGTTACTGGGAATGGGTTACGGTGCAAGTTCTCCGGGATGAATTTGAGCTATCAATAATATTCGTATTTTTTCGCTCTAACCTGCGGGGCATAATATTGATTGTCGATGCCTGTCGGCCTTTCCCTATTCCTAAACATGATCTAAGTGACATGCCATGTGTTAGTGATAAGAACCTGGCTTAGATGCTGACCTCAAGAGGAGGTCCTGTCATTGCATTATCTCCGTCAACCCATCCTGTTTTAGTGGCTGTGGCTCGTAGGCCTCAAGCTCAACGCTCTTCGGTCCCTCTCTTGACGTTTCACGAACGTAATGAACATGTATTAATTTACTCTACAGTAGATTTAATGCCAACACCGAAATGAGACGACATTCTTTCCCAGAGTTTCTTCTCATTCAGGCCTTCTACACTAGACCAAGTACACTGCGATAATTTTGAGGTTTTGCTTCAGGCCCATGGGATACAGCAGCAGCCATGACTTGGCAAACGTTGTGAGGTTGAAATACATCCTACCGATCCTCTAGCTCTCCAAGTGACAGGAACTTGGCTTGCCAGCTCACTGTGTCAACGAAATTGTGTTGATGAAGGCAGGCGTGACAAGACCAATGCTGAGGAATCCTTTGGTGCGTGGTGCGTGGTGCAGATTCTACTTACCATATGCAGTGAAACTGAACCCTAAAACAGGCGGGGGACTCGATAGTTTCTAAACTTAACCAAAGCGGAATCGAGCCTACGATTCATAGTGCTGGGGGATCTGCTGAGATCTGTGGAGTGAAGAAAGGGTCACCCGGTCAAGGCTGTTGAAAAGCCCAAAAGACTTTCCCGCATACGAGAGCCACAAGGGAGAAGGGACACGCAGTATCATCGTAGAAGGGATTGTGTAGGCTAGGCAAGCGTTGGCATAACGGTTTGGAGGGGGGCAACCGGCGTGGCTCATCGGGACTGCGATGCAGAAGAGCAGAGGGACAGAGGGGCACAAGTAGGTGCTGCTATTGCGATCCCTGCGATAAACCTCTGAGGTTAAGATAATCTCTGTCCTTGTCGTAAATGTAGAGCCAGTTATGGCTGCATTGAATCTGACAAGTGACCAAACGACAGCCCCATCCTTCTATTGGATGAGTCGATAGGTGATTGTCAGAAAGACCGAGAGTATTCCGCTCGGCTGCTTGCCTGTGTGGTCGGTCGTAAAGTGCGTGCGAGTAGGTAAACTGGAAATCTGTCTCGTATAGTATCGATATATTATTTCATATAATGCTGCCTGCGCATATCATACCGGGAATGCCAGCGATAGTTGCGACAAGTACGAATCATGTCCTCCATCAATCATGTGAAGAATCCATGGACTCGGCGTCCTTCCACATACCAAGCCTGTATTCCCCAGGCAAAATCTACTGGCGAATTTCCCATACAGCGCGACAACTGCAGAATCTCGCCTCTCAGACCTGCAAAGTTGCCTGCACAAAAGGATACCAATACGCAACTTAACGCTACCCACGTTCATTACGCGCCTCCAAAAAATTAAGGTCCCATCACTCCATCCGCGGAGATGTCGACGCCGCAGCATCCCCCTCTGCTGCATATTCGCAACCTTTGACGGTTGTCGTTAGTCCCCAGCATGGAGGACAAGTTTCAGTACAGCGCCGTGCATCGAGCCAGGTTTTAAGGTTACGTTAGCTCAATCAGAACTCAAATTTTCGTCACTCCTTAGTATACGCCTTGTAACGATCCGTAACTGCGAATGCTTACCGATGCAAAGGCCACCCCCGTCTTGTCGAATGGTGCATTAGACTGCGCCTCATGACTACTAAGCAACCAGGAGCACCATGTAGAGATGGATACTTTGACCCAATAGCGGCCAATTTGACTTTTTGACTGGAGTATAATCATTAAAGTACAAACGGCCGCCAAGACAGACAGAGTATGAACGGAACTTCGTATTCCACGCGTACGCTCCAATATCGGCCATCGTTACATGAGCTCCACGTTCCCATCTCCACTCTAGCGTGTGCTCCATTGTATGTACTTCAACTCGGAATTCGCAGAATATTCCGCAAGGGATGGCCGATTTCCATCAACAATGGCGAAATGGGGGTTCTGTACGACAGAAAAGCGGAAGTCAGTTTGCCCCCCATCTTACGCTAGAGCTTGTTGTATCCCGGTAAACTCTGCACAGGCACACGGTCCGCGCAGATCTCATACCCTGCCATCGTGAGCCCGGTGTTTAGTTGCCTCGTGCAGACGACCAGCTATTGAAATGGACGGCTATATTTCAGGGGCAAACCTGATTAAGAAAGGGCCTCACTCAAGAACAGAGGGACGCAAAAGGACAGAAGCGAAATCGGATGGTGCTTCACGGGTATGTATGTATATTTGCGAAAGGCCGCTACGGAGATTTATCAGTTGGGTTCAGCCCTTGTTAGCGTAGCACCTGTCATGTATTCTCCCATGACTGGTCTCGTCCTCCGTCTTGACAAGTACACAGGCTGACAGGTTGCAGGCCAACCTTGTGGTCGTGGACCCGCGACTCAGGTTGTTAGGCAACTGGAAGGGCCGCAATCCGCTTGTCGGGACAGGCATTCCCCGGCATTGATTGCCATGCGTGCCATGGTCCTCATTCCCTGGTCAGTGAGCCAAGCCCGATCCAATGTCCCGTGGTGCCGATGTTACCATGCCGCTGCCACTCTCGGTCATGAAACTGTTCAACTAAAGGGGCTCGCTGGCGTGGAGATGACGATAAACATGAAGCACTCGGTAAGTGGTTTTACTGACGCCCGTAATAATGTAGTTACTCCGAATGACAATACACCCACTGCCCACTTTGCCGCCTGCTGGGGGAGATTATCGGTCTTGTGTTCGGCGGCAATCCAGTACGGCATGCAGTCAAAAATATCAGTGTTCACGACACTAGTTACTTTTGGACCCCCACTATAGGTGCATTTCGGATCAGCACAAGGGTCTGGGGTCGAAACCACTCTGCTGTTAATATTTCATGGTTGCAAGAGTGCATCCCTACTGGGTGCATTAACGGTCGGTCTTGTGGATCCTCCACCGTTCCTAAGAGCGAGTACTCCGTACGGAGAGTACTTCGTTATGATTGCACACCCGACTACGGAGTAGCTTGAACCCAGCAATGCATTCCAACCAATGCAGAATGCTTCGCATGCTTTTTGATAGGCTCTTTTAGTCCTTTTAAGTTGAGAAAATGACAGTGTCGATGCGACGCAGCAAGCATTCCGCCACCCGAAGCGTTCTTGCTCAAAATTGGACACTCCGTAAATTGGAGTTTGTCCCTGCTGCCATTTCGAAAGACCTGACTCACGCATCCATGAACGGGTACCCTGTGAGGACGACCGACAGACGCGTGTAATTGATTGCCACAATTGCGAAGGGCTGCATTTTCTCTGCTCCTTTCGAGTGTGGGGGGGGTTTTGCTCCGTTGTTTCTCAATACAAGCAAGCAGCCATGGGAATACAGACTATTAAAATCCAGCGGCGTCTGAGCGCATGATGAAATCCGTCCTCGGCTAACGTTTGGAATCACAATAACGGCCTCTCTTTGAGGTCTGTGTGGTCCAAAGGCGGAGGGGGAAGAGAACCCGAAACCCGGTAACTAGCTCTTGCAGAGCATGACACACAACGGCTTCAGAGCCAGGTGAGACAGGCGCTGCCCGCCATTTCCCGGTGAAGCAGGAGTTTCTGAGCGTGGACCAGAACCTGCAGCCTGCATTTGGCTCTCTCCAACCCTTTCCCACCGTCGTTCGAGGATTGCCGGGCGATCATCACATGCGGCGCAGGCAGCCGGACCAAGCAAAGGAGAAGTACGGATCCGTACGGCGTAGTTCACGACACGGTGAGACGATGGGAGAAAGAAGAGCGGGCCTCTGGAGCCTACCCGCCTGCCTGCCTTCCTGAGATGATCGTCAAAAGGTGTAACTGGATCGATAACTGGGATGCGGTAAGGAGAACACTGCCTAGATACTCCGTACTTACTGTACGGCTATTGCAGAGCAAGGCGTGGTTCGGAGAACAACAATGTCATAATCAGAAGCTCATGCTATGATGCCTAGCTGCTTAGCACGGAGATTTGACGTCCGTACCGTAGGCAAGCTTATTGATTGTTGACGCCACAACTAGTATCTTAGGGCAGGCGTCGAAACGTGGAAGCCAAAAAGAAGCGAGATTGAGCATGGACCTGCGGAGTAATTACTGCAGCTAACAAGCATGCGGGTGGGGGTGCCCTTCTCTTGCCCTTCTCTGGTGCAGAATGCGTGCAGAACACGTGCAACATACCAGAACTGGCTGGTGCACCCGTACTCCGTACTCCGGTACAATACCACACAATGCAGCCAAGACTGGTCAGCCTTTCGAGGTGATAGTCGTCTTGGCATGCCTGAATGGAAACGCCAATGTCGCTAGCAAATGCGAATGCGCAGGCCGGCAGCGTCCTGCCAAAAGGAGAGCAAACGCAAGACTGAGTGCGGAGCTCCAACGCGACAGCTGAATTGGGCCGCGCTGGCGATGAGGCGTGCGCCAGTTATGCAGGCGGCGTCCTCGATGATGATGATGGTGAAGCTGGTCGTTGTTAATATTAAGGACGGATCCTGCGACGCAACCACCGATGCCGGCGCAAAGCGCTGAATGGGCAAGGGCAACGACCGTCTTGCACAATGGAGCAACGAAGGCGCAAGTCTCGGGAGAAGAGGGAAAGAGAGGGAGCGATTGGACGGCTGTTTGTTATCCATCCTGCTGCCTCATACACGACGAGATGCCGAGATCTTGATAGTACTAATTGTTGTACGGAGTACACTCTGAGACATGGGGCTTGACAATCATTCAACTAGTAGTACGGAGCAGTGGTTAGATGCAGCATCACCCGCAGAGCGGGAGACCGCCTATCATCTCCAGCTGCGGCTGTCTGTCCCGCTGCCCGCAAAGCTCCAATCGCTCCAGGTCCCAATCAATAATCAATCGTCCCCCTGCGGGCAGGTCCAGTTCAGACGTGTTCCAGACAGCGGGCGGTGCTGATCATATCGTCTAACCAGACTCCGTCGTACGGAGTATACTGGAACGAATCATGGGCTGCCCTGGACCCCAGATGCGGGCTCTGGTCTCCGGACGGGCATGGCAATCAATTGTGGCATGTTGACGATTGCAAGGTTGTTCGCCTACACACGCTGTCGATACGGAGTACATGACGGCGCTCTCGGACCACCATCCCTGTTGAACGCCAGCCCGATGATGTTTTGGGACGAGACCCGAAGCGGGAGAGCTCTGGTGTGCGCAGCAATAGAAGCCATTTTGCCCCCGCCACCTTTTGATTACTCCGGCAGTCCGTGTGGCTCACGAATGATTGCAGCACCAGCCCCAAGCAGAGCTGTTCGAACTGTTCCTGGTAGCTATCAAGCACGCCAAACAAAAACAAATGGGCCAAACTAGACCTAAGCCAGGTCTGCCTACTCCGTATGGAGTACAGTTCCAACGTTGCTTGCGCTCGACCCACAGCTCTGGACCACTCGGGATTGGGGCGGGCTCTGGATGCCAGCCCGGCCCAGTTTGACATCGATGGCTGCGTGTAGCGAGCACAGCCAAAGTAGCATTGACCAGTCCGGCTTGGGAATGGTAGGCTGTTGGGGAGTTTCTCTATCGCGTCTTGAATTACGCTCTCTAGCCATGGTGTTTGTAGCTAGTGGAACCAGAAGCTCGGAAGGCTCTGACTGGCCTGGATTGCCTCGCTCGGCGGAGACAGGGCTAGAGCTCCATAATTGACATCGGATCAGTTATTGGTGATCCATAGCGGGAACATCGCTACCATCTCCCATTTCATTCTCATATTATAGATACCCTGACTCGCCTCCTCTTCACCTCTTTAAGACTGGCATAGCCTCTTGCTGCCTTCTTCAACATTCCAACATACGCCCCTTTCCAGCATCAGATATCGATCACAACGGATGCGTCGTGATCATGGTGTATGGTGGTAAACCCTCGCGGGGCTGCCAAATGTGCAGAGTCCGCAGAATCAAAGTATGTCGGTTTTGTTACATTTGCCACCCTCTCCCCTCTCCATTGAACTCGGGAAATCTTCCGGCACCGAGCAGAAAGTTGTGCTCGAGAAAGGTACGCTGCTAACTGGAACACGTCAACGTAGTGTGATGAGACGAGGCCCACTTGCAAGCAATGTGCCAAGGTCCGACGAGAATGTCCTGGATACAAAGACGCCAGTCAATCACCTCCATACACGGGGAACACAAGCAAAAATTCGCGAGAACAAGCTAGGGTTCGGCAATCTGGAAGCAAAACCCTGGCCCCGAAGGTCGCGGATAACGAACCGGACTTGTCGGGACATCGGAACTCACTACCATCACACACAGCCAGTGACGATGACATCAAAGGTCATCCTCCGTTTTCCCTTGACGAACTCGCATCATGTCACTTTATTTCTCACTACGTCTTGATTCCGCGGCAAGGTTTAGCCACCAACCGAGGATTTTTCGAGTTTGTTCTTCCTTTACTAAATCCGAAACAAGCCTCTCCCCATTTCTTGTACGCCTTTAAGGCTTGCTCTCTGGCTTCCCTCAATAATCGTGTTGGGACCGGAAATGACTTCGATAAGGAGGCGTTGGGGTACTACACCAAAGCGCTTGCCGCCACCTTTACCGCTCTCAAAGACCCTGTTTTGACCAAGGGTGATGATACACTGGCTGCCATTCTTCTGCTCAGCCTCTTCGAGAATATCACCGCCAAGACGCTTGGCATGCTGGCCTGGAGCTCACATATTGAGGGAGCCATTGAACTTGTCAAGGCGCGAGGTAGGGAGCAGCTAAAATCCAAGACAGGGTTGGATCTCTTCATCGCTGTTCGCACCCAAATGGTGAGTTGACTTGTTGGGATATTCACTCCCTCTTTTTCTATGCCCAACTTGCGCTCATGCAATTGGATTTTTAGATTATTCATTCTCTCAGCACCGGCAAAGCACCAGCACTGGATGTGGACTGGTGGGTAGATGATCCAGTCAGCAATGCGTATAACATGGAGTTCCAGCAACTTAGCAGTCGGGTTGGAGAGCTGAAGCACGAGGTCAATGGCCTTCTGGTAACCGTAACTCGCTCGCCAGAGAACACGAAGCTTATGAAGGACACGATTTATACTTGTAAATCTCTCGATAAAGAGATCAAGGAATGGTTGAAAGAACTCCCAGATCATTTTCATTGGACGACGGTGTCGTGGGAACCGTACAATCCGAAGTGCGATTATTCCAAAGCAGAAGTCTTCCCTGGACGAATTGACACATACGCGGACCTTTGGATCGTCAACTTCTGGAATGTCATGCGCTGTATGCGTATCGTATTAGCGTCCCTAATTGTACGCCTCACTGCGTGGGTCAACTTCCCTGCCGATTATCGAACGACCGCGGAATACGCGTCGACTGCACGGACTGTCGTCGAGGCCATCACCGATATTATTGCCTCTGTGCCATATCAGATGGGGCTTTTCGATAAACGCAAAGACCTGCGCCACGTGGCAACGCACTCTGTGTTCGGCTGTGGAGAAGACAGCTCTGAGAAAGGCCTAGCAGGGTACTTTTTGCTGTGGCCATTGACATGTATTCAAGGGCAAGACTATCTCACCGACTCACAAAGAACATGGGTGAAAGGCCGCTTAAAGGCCATTGGAAACGCTTTGGGTGTACGATACGGCAACATGCTTTCACAGGTATGCACCCCCGGCCTGCCATTAACCCACGTCTCCCTGCAATTCGGGAATCCATGACGGATCAAACGAATGCACTTTTTGACACTAACGCCTTTTCGCAGCTTAATGTCCGAGTACCATCCATGCTAATCCTTCGGGATCGGCTGAAGAACAGCCCCCACAACCTGCCGGCTGACGTCGCCGCCTTGTTGGCCGGAAAAGGCCCTGGCGGCACGGCACCACCAATTCCTGGGATGCCAATGGCTGGCGGCGCCGTGCCATCAGGCGTGCCGAGCATGTCTATGCCTGGGATGTCCATGCCTGGCATGACGGGAATGTCTGCAGAAGCGTTGCAAAAACAAGACGCTATTCACAGGAAAGTTCTGCAGCGTCAGACAGAAGAACTCATGACGAATGCGGTGGACAAGTCGAGTACGGTTGATAACTGGACGGTGAAGCGGTGGTTGCAGTTGTAAAATGCAGAAATTGGGCGAAATGGGGAACTTGTGGACGCTGGATTTTGGATTGCGGTACTGTGATGAAAGCAAATGATGTGATACGGCTTGGGCAACGGCGCTGGGTGTACGGAGTACAGAGTAATGGATACGGAAATCAATTGGGAGACCTGTTTAAAGATCAAGGCCATGAAGGCAATTCGTTAGCAGAAACTGGATTTATCGGTAATAAAGCTAGTTTTTCTGGCGATACATGCTACACGCTGGAATTGCAAGGAGATGGGTTGCACTGTAGGCCTACACCCGACAATACGTATGGAGACTTCTGGCTTCAATCTTTATATCAGAGGGGGAATACTACCCAAAAAATAGTTCATAAATGGGCAGATGGCCTTCCTTGCCTTGGCATCGGGGCGCAAATGCGACAAAACGCAAATGCATCCGCCGCCGTGACCTCTGTACCTGGTCAGTCATTGCGTTTGGAAACATGCATCCGAATACGATGGAAGTACCTGTCATTTTTGGCCATACTGCTAGGACTAGAATTGATGTTTTTTGCTGCACTTGTCATTGCCGACTACCGTAATCCATGGAATGGCAACTGGAAATCATCGTCACTGGCACTACTTTTCCAGAATCTAGGGTTGCCTGAGCCCCAAGACGAGGAAGACGTGACTTCCGATTCCTAACAAGCTCTTTAAGCATCTGCAAAGGATTTGAGAGTTTCGTTGGCACAAGTAGGAGAACGGTGGCAATTAATCAAAGGTGAACCTGCACAAAGCTGCGAATAGCGTCTATATGCGAGTATGCTGGGGCTGCTAATGCCTCCTGCTGGAAGGTCAATCCAGCCGTCAGATGTGACAGGCCGGTAGCAACGTCTCTTCCATCGCGCGGCCAGGCCCCAACAAACTTTTTTTTTTTTTTTT